>JAGFMF010012185.1:1058363-1103467 GCA_019455555.1 Galemys pyrenaicus | reverse complement strand
GCTCTCTGTGGTGAATCCTCTCACCCCCCCCACACACACCTCTGGCCTGTACCCCAGTGCTTGTATGCATAAATAAATAAATCTTTAAAAAAAAAAAAAGTTAAAGCTCTTAAAATAGAAATCCCAAAAGAAATCTTTAAGGATTTCTACTGTGCCTCTTTTTTAAAAGGGTGCTATTTTTTTCTTTATGCTTGTGGATTGTTTTGGAGATGAAAGGAGATAGAGTTGGAAAAAGAATGGGGTAATATAGAACATATACAGAGTGTCATCCCACCCTATGATTTATTATAGAAGAGAAAGACAGGAGGGCAGATCACACAAATATGATAGTCATATTTATAACTATAATTTATTTCAATCTTTTTTTAAATGCCATTCTGAAGGAGTCCAGCAAGATGGCTGCAGAGTTAAAACACCAGCCTCCCCTCCTCTAGGCACACAACAAACCTGATGCAAAACCAAACCAAAAGTCCCTGAGGGGACAGCCTGTTTATCAGCAAACACAATAGGAGCCTGGATACAAGGGGTTAAAAACCTTAAGTGAACTTTGCTTAAAGTAAGAATGAAACAGCACACCTACAAGAGGGAGGGGTGGCTGTGGTGCAGAGGTCCCGCAGCTGTTAACCTGGGCACAAGCCAACATTTGGGCTTCTACGAGCCAGCACTGCCCTGGATAAGGGAGTACAAGAGCAGCCACCTAGGTCAGAAGTTAAATAGCAGATTAAAACTGCTGACATTAATCTGAGGCTGTAGCCTGAATCAGATCTGAGCACCCAGACTTCCATGTAGAAGAGAATATACTGTAACAGAGTGGTCCCCAGGAAAAGGGGAAGTTCCAGGTTCTCTGCCCAACAGTCTCTCACCCACATGTATTCCAACCAGTCCAGGCCCAAAAGGTAAGCGCAGTTTCTTTACGTGTCTCTTTCCTCCATGTGCCTCTTCCCGGTCTCCTTGCTCTTCTTCATGCTTCCTTCCTTCTCCAGTCTCCTCTCTAGTTCTTCTCCTCCCTGCTCAGCCCCACCCTCCTCTGGGTGGGGCATAGAACATGGAACTTCCCCTTTTCCTGGGGACTACCCTGTTACCATACTCCTGAAATCCAGCCTAGGGGAGACACCTGTCAGCCCCCCACACTGGGCTGTGACACCTAATTCACCTACTACCTCTACCCATACCAAGATATCTGAACACTTTCCATTCCCCACAAAGAAAAGCATGTTAGATTACTTTGAATAGAACAGATTTCCTGCCAAAATGTGAGCAGGATCATTCAATTGATTAAAGATCTTCAGAGAAAACAAGACAAATTCCCAGAAAAGGAAGCGATTCTATTTCCAGTTTGCCTTTGGAATCCAGTGACAGCACAGGTTCATCCTTTAGTCTACAAAATGCTGGCCTGCCCTGCAAATTTTGGATATGCCTGCATGTTTTAGAATGGGTGAAACAATTGGGTGTCACTTACAGATGTTTCTGTTATCTTTGGTTCTTGAACACAAATCCTCCTCCTACTTGTTGCATTAACTCATTGTCATTCAGAAGTCCTTTCCTTGAGGGCTTTGGCAGTTCTTACTATGAACTCATCTTTATCTGGGGTTTAGCTATGGTTTGGTTTGGGGGGAGGGGGAGGTTGGGGTAGGAATTTCATATATCTTGTAATGTTAAATTCATATTATCTCTCAAGAATTTTCCAAGTTTTTCTTTCAGAGCCTATGTGTCCTGGTTTCTCATTAGTTTTGCATTATGATTTATCTTGGAGTAAGTAGTGTCAATTCAAACATCATTTTTAGGCATGGCTTTGGCATTTTCATTTTTCTCAGGCAACCCTATTTTCATCTCTGGATATGTAGGATTTAGCCAACTTTTCTTACAAAACTTTTATTTTAAATGGTAGTAAGTGGTCACAATCTCTCTATATTTTCTTACATTGTTAATTTTTGGACCACATTTGACTTCTCTCTCAGGTGTAGTCCTTATAGTGTTAACTTGTGTTCTTCCCTCCCCTTTTTTGGCCCTTATCCCAACCCCCTTCTACCATGTATGCCTCAGATCTATGGTCAGCTTACTATTTTTGTCTTTTTCCTGATCCTTTGTTTGGTTCCTCTATTTCTTTATACCAAGAGATAAAGAGATATTTGAGAGGGAAGTAGGGAAATTTAAGAGTTTTACAGCAGATAGGACCTGGGTCTATCTGGAGCCCTGGAGAAGGAGCTAGAAGCCCTGTGGGGCTAACACATAGCAGGAATGGGTGTGAAATTGTAACAGGGTCATCCCAGGAAAAGGGGAAGTTCCAAAATCCTGGTTTCACCCTAAGTGGGTGGAGCTAAGGAGGAAAAAAAAAATTCTGCAAAGAAGAGAGAAGGGAAAAAAAAATAATAATAAAGAGCAGCAAAGAGACCAGGAGGAGGCACGTAAAGCAGAGGGACATGTGAAAAAACTGCACATGCTTTTTAGTCTTAAACTAGTTAAAACAAATGTAAGTAAAAGACCAGCGGGGAGGTTAACAATGGCAGTTTTCATCTTAATTTTAATTTTACTCTTTTCCTCCCAAATTTATCTAACTCTTTCTAACCCTTTTGTATAAGTCGCTACTAAAAGGTCCTTTAAACGTGTGGCAAGCTTTTAAGCCTTGCTTTAGGCCAATCCTATTTAGCTAAACTTTTACCCTCAAAAAATAAGTAACTTTAAATGCTTAACTTAGTCACTATGTTCTTTATCCTTTCTGTATTGTACCCTAATTATATTAAAGTTCCTTTCCATTAAAAGCCTTATATATTATCTTAATGCAACAAATGGCAGAACCCATTCAGAGAGGGCAAGCTTAAAAGTTCTAACGTGCTCCTCTCCTGGGGTACTCCTCTCCCTGCCCTGTAACAAAATTGGTAAAATGATGTCACAAATTTAGCAGGAGCCAGTGCATGGAAGGTCTTCTAGGTCGTCCTTGTGTTACAGGGCAGGGAGAGGGGTACCCCAGAACTCCTAAACTTGTTTTTTTTTTTTGTTTTTGTTTTTTTTATGGGTTTTGCTATTTGTCACTTTAAGACAAATATATAAGGCTTTTAATAGAAAGGAACTTTAATACAATTAGGGAACAATATAGAAAGGACAAAGAATATAGTTATTAAGTCAAGCATTCAAAGTTACCCATTTTTTTAAGGATAAAAGTTTAGGTAAATAGGATTGGCTTAAAGCAAGGCTTAAAAGCTTGCTACAAGTTTAAAGGACTTTTTAGTGGAAACTTACAGAAAAGGGCTAGAAAGAGTTAGACAAATTTGGGAGGAAAAGAGTAAAATTAAAATTAAGATGAATGTTGCTGTTGTTAACTTTTTTATGGTTTTTTTTACTTACATTTGTTTTAACCAGTTTAATACTACAAAGCAAGCGTAGTGTTTTTACATGCCCCTTTGTTTCATGTGCTTTTTTTAGGTCTTTTTGTTGCTTTTTATTTCACTTTTTTCTCCTTTCCTTTTGTTTTTAATTTCTTTTTTAGAATTTTTTTATTTTTGCCTAGCTTTACCCTATTTAGGGTGGGACAGGGATTTTGGAACTTTTTGGCGGGGGAGGGGCCACTGGTTACACTTGTATGTAATCATGAATACACAGAGAGATGATAATGGCTTGAAGGAGGCTCATAAGAGTGGAAAAGGTGAGATGTGTTCATATACAGAATATATTTTTGAAGTTAGTATCTGCATTTAGTTGATTATGGATTTTTGAAAGAAAAGGAAAGTTTTAAGTTTACTTAGGAGCTTTATAGCTATGTGACCTTGGTCTAGAACTCTGATTTGTCTGGATGTGCTTCCTTATATAAATTCCCTTTTACAGTAATCATTAATTATGTATGGCTAGTTACATTAAAATAAAAACTAATTAGATAAACTTAAAACTTCAGTTTATGAGTGGTATTAGGTACCTTTCAAGTGCTCAATAGCCACATATACAGAATATTTCTATCACTGAACCAAGCTCCATTGGAATGTGCTGAACTAAAATATTTTTAAAGGTCTTTCTACTCAAAATTTTATAGTTGAGCAATTCTAGTGAAAACACAGTCAGTTTATATATTGTGATTGTCAGTTCATTTATTTTAGCCAATATGCAGCCTTGTTTAGGTTGTTTGTAAATGATTACTGAACCGAAGTCAAGTGAGACCAGTGTAGACTACCCTAAATGTTATCTCAGTGACCTGAACTGAAGGTTAGCAGCTACAATACATAGAAAAATGGGAGAGAAGGATATAAGACATCAAAAAAATATGGTCAGGTCCTTAAAACTGATGAGTTATAAAAGGTGGAAGGAGTGAAGGACAACTAGAGGTTTACAACTGCTGTGGAAAGGTAAGCAGTAGAGGAAATTGTGGCAGTCAGTGCTAAAATACAGGCTTCAGGTTTCACTGCTCTGAGAGACAAGGGAGAATAGAGACACACAGAGAGAAATGATGTAAAGCAATTGATTGATTTTATGGAAATCACCATAATAATCTAGAATGGCTTTTACTCTAACATAGTTACCAGAAAATACATTTTCTACTGAAATGGGGCATTTGACAACCTACAGAAAGAAAATGTTGAGGTCAGCCTGCAGATCTCACTCCATTCAATAAAGTAGCAGTTCAGGTCCTAGTAATGACAGTTGCATTAACAATTCCTATTATTAGCAAATAATTACCATTTTTCTCCTGCTAGTAGAGGGTAACTTACCAACTAGACAAGCCACATTTCTCCTATTTTGCTATACAATGGCCTCCATGTAAAGCAATAGCTCTATTATTTGTCCTAGCCCAGCCTTAGAATAACACTAAATTTTTATGATCCATGCAGGAAAGCTCTACCTAGATTATAAAAAAAAGAGACTAAGGGATGGAAGAAACCTTAATAATACTTTTTCCTAGACATTTAATTTTACAGATGGAGATTCTAAGACTCAGAATATATATTTTACCCAAGTTATATAGCCAGTTCAAGGCAAAACTGACTGAAACTAAATTCTCTCAACATCCACCCACTCAAATAAGAGCTACCAAAGTACTTTACCAAGGAACACAGATATCATGATCTTCTTCTTCTTCCCCTTCCATCATTATTACTATTATGTATTTTAAGTGTTTACCATGTGTTATTACTGTTGCCTTTCAAGTTTTAATTGTTCAACTAGTTCCAGACTTTTTGAGTTGATTTTGTATGCATGAATTCATTTCATCTCATAAACTCTTAGGAAGTTAAGTTCTATCATTTTACAATTTTTAGAGATGAGAAAACTGAGGCACAGAGGTTTAGATACTAGTTTATGAATCCATGTTCTGCATACTTTCCTTCATATATTCACAGCTTCATAATTTCCCTCACTCCTTTTCTATACTTTTTACTATTTCCATAATAATAATAATAATAATACCTTATCCATTTCTTGAGCAGAATAGAAGACATCTTCCCTGATCCTAAGGAATTCACATTCTACTGGCTGACACTTTTCTCTAACCAATAATTAGCACACACTGTGATATGTTTTATAGTACATTTTTTTTTATCAAGTGCACATGTGAAATGCAGCAAATGAATCAAGTTACCAACTGGGGAGGTAAGAAAAGTACCCTTGAATTGTGTGTTGAAGCTAGCATTTATAGGGGTTAGATGAGAAGCATCCTAGGCCCCAAGTTGTGATGATACGGCTAAAATTAGTAAAACTTAACAAGGTCAGTGATCTAGAAATATATCAAAAGAGATGGTTCAGGAAACAATTTTTGGTGTTTATATATTTTTCTTCTTTAAATTCCTGTGTCTTTTAATTATATCCATATTCTCAAAATATGTAAGAAAATGTATATATATATATATAAAAATTTCTAACAAAATTGAAAACTGATTGATTGAGCAAAACTTTCTGTACTTTTCCCTCAGATATATACAGGATTATTGTGGGAATATTTTAGTCTAGCAAACAAAGAAAACCTTGGAATCCTTAAAGTAGCTTATGCATATTAGCAATAAATTATGCATTTCCACTTGGCATCTGTTTATTAAATAATTCACTTAGCTTAAATTTTGTCTAAATATCTTTCCCTAATAATTTATAAAATCTCTTGACAGTCAATAAAATGAAATGCATCAAATTAATTTCCTCTTTCTCCCTCCTCCCCTTGTTCTCTTCCAATTCTCCCCTCCTTTCTTTCTACCCCTCTTGGAGATGATATAGGGAATTTTGAGATATGCTAAAAATA
This sequence comes from Galemys pyrenaicus, assembly GCA_019455555.1. NCBI lineage: Eukaryota > Metazoa > Chordata > Mammalia > Eulipotyphla > Talpidae > Galemys > Galemys pyrenaicus. Next base: position 1,097,256 of record JAGFMF010012185.1, on the reverse strand, counting down.
TTATTAATTTATTCTGTGTCATAGAACAGTATCAGAATAGATAGAAAATTTTAAATGAGTGAAATACATGATTTATATGTTTAAGAGCACTGGGAATTTTTTAACAATAAAAAAAAAAAGAGTAACTCTGTGGGGTATGTGATGGGTCAGGCTTTTGCGCTGTTGGCCTCTGTGGCTGTCAACTGCAGCTTTGAGATGCTTGAGGGTGTGAGCTCGAGCTGCACCAGGAATGTGGTGTGGGTGTGCGTATGTGGGCACACCTAAGACTGAGCATATGAGGGCGGCAGCACAGAGGACTGTGTGTGGTGGGGTGCGGTGGAGAGCAATGCAAGGAATGGATAAGAGAGTATGGGCAACAGCTTCTAGAGCAAGAGACCATGAGACCATACCGGAGAGGACCAAAAGAGTAAAGAATCGCCTGGTTCTGGGAGGCCTGCCAGCCTCCTGGCCCCTGGTCCCCCTGCCCTCCACCTGGTTGCCACACTACAGTGGAGAAAGGTCATTCAAAGCCTGAAAAAGCTACTGAGGGTTTTAGGACTCTCCTTTCCCAGTCTGCCTATATCAATAGAGAACCTGCCCCTTGCCTTGCTGGCATATACTCTCCTTCCTTTGTTTCTCTGCCATCTGCTTCCCAAGTCTTTCTATTGATAATGCTATAGAGATTGAAGAAAACATGATCTCACTAAGATCAAACAGGACTCTGATACTTCACTGCTATTGTCTTGATGATGCAATTCTAGAATATACCATGTGGTTTCAGTCTTCAGTTTCTTTGAGGGAAGCACACTTGGTGAATTGGCTGTCAAGTAGTTTTCAAAGGGTCCACTGTGTGTGCCCTGAAACAAATGAGAATACAGGACCCATAGGGTAAATGTTTCACAACAGGGACTCTGCCTTTCCTTGGTTACACTCTGGCACAGATTTGTAATACTAATAATCAGCTTTAATTAATAGGTAACTGTGCTTGAAGTCATAGTCACCCCAACAACAAAAAATTATCTACACATCTCATTAAGCCTTTTACTGCTGAGGCTGCTCTTCCTGTAAGAATATACTCATGCAGTGGTGAGAGTACCAAAAACAATATCTGGCCCACCTCAGATGGTAAAAAGAGTGTTTGTTTAATGAATAAATGAAGGTTGAACTCTGCCATATATTTCTGTGTGATTGAATCACATTGTTCATAGAATAATAACCCTATTGTCAAATTCGGTGAGGATGATATTAAGAAGAACAAAGCCAATCCCCTGCATTCTAGAGTGCTTTGCCATGTGCAAAATATCTTCATATTATTGACTCAACCAATCTGCATAGAAAATGGAAAGAGGAAGTGCATTCACTCTTGGATTTATCAGTGGTTAACAGTGGTAACTCCTATCCAAGCAGATCTCTTTGTCACTGATTCTAGTGCTCCTTTAATTATACTGAACTGTGGCCAAATAGTTTTTTTTCAGCTTCACAGTGGTAAGAGCAAGAGATGGAAGGACTTATGATGTTAAACATGTAAGGTTTTATTTAAAGAAGGCAGCAAGAGAAATGAGTATCATCATCATTAAAAATATCAATCCTACATCTACAATGCTGTGTAAATATTATGCCAAACAAATATATTCTTTGAATAACTTAGAATCTATGACCAGAAGATACCACCAGAAACAGATGCAGAAGAAGTGAAAGAACAGTTACAGTGGAGAACAATAGTCCTGTAGTTCAATGTTCTACTTATGACAGTTCAGTTAATATTTGGTTTGAGAGATAACTTGTTTGCTCTTAAAAGTTTATAACATGATTTTCTAATCTGTATTTGTAGGATGGAAATCAGTGTAACCACATGTGATTAACAAAAATACACATCCTCTAGGAGGAAGGGCTTAGTGCTCTAGTGCAGGGCGTGTGGTCAGGAGACCACAGTGGGCAGGCAGCCTCTAGCTCTAAGCAGCTTGAGGGTGGTCCTCAGCCTTGGAGAATGACCATCTTTATTTTTTTAAAGATTTATTTATTTGTGTGTACAAGAACTGGGGTACAGGTCGGAGGCATGGTGTGGGGAGGAGCAGATTCATTAGAGATATAGTGGTGCACAGAACAGGCAAATTGACTGAAATACACTGCTGAGGGGAGCAGCCCGTGAGACAGGAGAGGTCTGCTGCGGCATGTGAGTCAGTTCCTACCCCCCCCCCCCCCGAGCAGGCAGCAGGGATTGAACTCGTGTTGCAGTGACTGCAGTTTGCTTCATAGTGCGTTGCTTAACCCATTGTGCCACCAGGGAGGCCCCGAGAATGACCATCTTTTAAAAAATACTTTTAAATTGAAGTTAACATTGTGTTATAACATTTTTAAGTTTCAGGTATTCTGCATTACTGAGAATCAATATGTGTAGACATTACTTACCACTCAGGTTTTCTTCACTCAGTGATGGAGGTGGGACAATATCACTAGAACCCCAAAACTCCATGGTGTCTATATCATTGAACACAACTCACGACACCAGAAAAATAACCCTTTACTAAATATTTGGAAAATCACCCTAGTTTTTACTTTTGAAACTCTTCTATCCTATAACATACCTTTCTGCATCAGGAACCTCTGAGAACAGACTTTGCTTTGCTGTTGCCAAACTTAACCATCACCTTCCCCTCCCCACGAACATCAGCACAGCAACTTCAATAGCCCACCATGGGTGGATCTGCATCAACTCAGAGATTATTTTTGGATATATTACTTTTCACTGCAACACTTACTAGGGGATAAAAATATCTCATTTTCTTTTTGCCCTCTAAAAGCAATTACACCACTGATTTTTTTTTTTTTCCTGTATCAATTTCTCGTAAACCACAGGACAACTCTCCATCTTACACCTCTCCTGTTTTCCCAGGAAGAGTTCATATTCTCCATAAGTAAGTTCTCACATTCCACATTTCCATCACCCCCCTCCCCCCAATTTTCTTCCCCACATTTGGATTACAGCACTGCTCAAACTGTAGCTATGTCTATTTTCTTAGTATTTACCACTATAATCATTTAAATTTGTGCTGGTAACTTTTCATTTCAAGCTTAGAGGAAAATTACAAGAAACATATAAATAAATAATTTGGTGCACTTTAGCCCCATTTGCTTGCCTTATCTGTATCTATCTATCTACCTACCTACCTATATTTATGTATGTATATTATTTTTCTATTCGTGTGTGCATATTTTTATATATTGGTTTATGTAAGATGTGTGTGTATAATTTTTAATGAGCCACTTTGGAGTAAGTTGTTTACATTTTGGAGTAAGTTGTATACATAAATATTTCAGTTTGTATTATGGCATAGTTTAAGAATAAGGCATAGTCTCTTATATACATAACCACAGTATAGTTCTCAACTTCAGTAAATCTTACACTGGCCCAACATCTTTATTAATCTGTCTATATTAAAATTGTTTCAATTGATCCAGTTATGACCTTTATGGTATATTTTCCTTTAGTACAAAGATTCAGTGTAGGATCATGTATTATTTTTAGTTATCATGTCTCTTTAATTTCCTTTTATCTGGAACAATTTCTCAGACTTTGTCCTTTATAACAGTGTCATTGATGAAATACAGTTCTTTAATAATTGTAGTAGAATGTTCATTTTGTGTTTGTCTGATATTTCTTTAGATTATGAATTCCCCTCTAGAATGCCACAAAAGTGATCACAAGTCCTTCAGGGCATTGCATCCAAAAAGAAATAATGTCCATCTACCCCTCATGGTTGATATTAATTTTGATCACTCACTCCAAGAGTTGTCATTTTTCTCCATGGTATATTTATGGTGATTTTTTCTTTGCAACAAGTAGGTAGTTGGTGAATAGACTCTAACATATTGTGCAAATATCCTGGTTTGCATCAGATTCCACTCCTCCCCTGAGTTAACACCTATTGATGCTTCTTGCCTGAACCAATCTTTAGTGTGATAGTTGTAAAATAATGATTTTCCAGCTTTTGAATTCCCCTTGCACTCACTTGGCTTTCTACTCTGAGCAAGAGCCTCCTTTGGAACCTTTCGTCCTTTACTTATTGACTCATTCATTTGAATACATAGTACAAGTATGGACTCATACCAATCTCATTGATTCATTTTCCTCCCCTAAATTTATAATCTATTATGCTCCTCTTTGTTTGGGATATCAGTGCTTCTAGAATGGGCTACTAAGAGTCCCTTCAATCTAATTTATTGTGATATACTCCATGCATTTTAAAAAAGCATTTCTTTACTTTCTGGCATAAAAAGATATTCTAGGTACATATTGCACCTTCCCTGCACTAGACTCTGGAACAACCTGTTTCTGAGTGTCTTATAGTGGAAAATAGTATTACAAACCAAGGGATGGATGATAGGTCTGTTCATTGCTTTTGCTTTGAGATTCTTTCAGCAAATTCATGTATACAAATTTACACATACAAACATCTATGTGTATATATTCACACACACATACATACACACACAAAGACATGCTTAAAAATCATGACTTCATGTAATATCTCTAATTTCCATCTATCCTCACAGGGCCATTGCCTCCATCCATAGCACTGGGTATCTGTAACTCGTTTCTTCTATAGGGAACATTTCAGTTCCCAGAAACAAATATTTATACCTCTATGCACAGTTTTATAATTCATCTAAATAATTTCAGAATTGCTTCAAATATATCACTGGTATAAGCAAATATGCAATACAGGGCTTAGGATTCTTTTGCTATAACCCTTTCTCCTATACCTTTCTCACTGAAAGAATGTTCTAACAGAGTGTTCATACTTTTCTTGGATTTGCTTTATTCCCTCCTTTCTTCCCTCCCTCCTCTCTCTCATTCTGTGCCTCTCGTCCTTCCTTCCTTCTTTCTTTCCCTCCTTTCCTGCCCCATGCCCTCTTCCTTCATGTAGTTATGTTATTCATTTGAAATGCAGTTGACTTTATCTTTTTTTAAGTTAGATTTCAGTTTCAGGTTTATTTTCTTCCCCATCCTCCTTGTTGATATAATTTCATTTTTTAATATATAGGCTACTAACATATCACTAAAAATCAAATCTATTCAAAAACACCTACTCAGAGAAATGTCCTCATCCTACTTCCATGTCATTTCTATCACTGTTGAATATAACCAATTATGTCTTCCTGACTTATCTTCTCTCTGATTTTGTAATAAACATAAGCAAATATATGTATATTTTTCTTTTCCTGTTATATAAAATTGACACACACGTTTTTCCTCTTGATTTTTTTGTTTTTACTTAAAAATGTCACTCCGTATTAAATTTTAAAGATCCTCCTCATAATTTTTTGTTGTAAATTAATATTACTCTGTATGTATTACTAGATTTTTGAAGCTCTTTCCTATGCTTGGATAATAATTGTTCCCTATAATTTGAGGTCCTTTTAAGGCAGGGCATAAATTCTATTTATTTCTCTGTTCCCGGACCTAGCAGCTTCTGACACATAGTAGCTTCTTTAGCAATGTTTAGTAGCAGGTGACTGGATACATTTGTGTTCAGTGCTTGAAAATACTATTTAATAAGCCTAATAATGTCAAATGTCCCCACTTCCCATTTCTAGAGAGCTTTGAAAGGAATCTCAGGTTTTTTCAGATTAATCAGGACTTTTTGGAGAATGTAAAATTTAGGAGTTTTCAAATATAATAAAATCAAATGTATATGTGCCTAGAATGTGTGAGTTACATGCACACAAATATTAGTTTTTTACTGCACCAAAGAAGAAATGTTAGGGGATATCTTTGAGTACCTCCTTATATAAACCCTGCTGTCTTTAAATTTAATCCTTGCAACAGGTCTATGATATGGGTAAGATATTATTGTAGGCTTGAAGGAACCAATATTTAAGGAGATTAAATAGATTGTTCAGATGACTAATAAGGTTTAACAACCCATGTTAATCTTCCTCAAAGAATTTACAGGAAGCAACTGGGCCTAGGCAAATTGGTGTTTTGTTTGAGAGAAGTAGAAATTGTTACCTGGCAGTTTACATATTCTCAGGAAGATTGAAGCAGATTAGTTTGTTAACAGTGTGTATATACGTGATTGCTTTACATCAAATCTGAACAGGAATCATTATCACCTAATATTCCTTGAACAGTTGACATGTGCCACACACTTTTACTTAGACAATCTTAACTAATATTCTCAATAAAGTTTTTATAGGGCACCTCAGGCCCTCAAACCTGCCTGCTCTAAATGGGTTCTGCCATCTGCTGCATCAAGACAGAACATACTCTTGTGCTATATAAGACCAATAGAAAAGAACTTGAATACAATTAGTGTGCAAAAGAGAAAGAATATAATTAAAATAGTTTGAAGCACCTTGTGGGTAAATGCCCAGCCAAATAGGGTTGGCACAAAGTGGGACCACTGAGACCTGAATTTTGCCACAGGTCTAAGGCACCTTCTGGTGTGGAGCCATAGGAAAGGGGCATAAGGGACTTTGGAAAGTTTGGAAGGAAAAGAGCAAAGTCAAAATACAAATCAAGGGTCTCCCTTGATGGCTTAGGGGGTTAACTCCCAGTGCTATAACCTTGACAGCCTGGTTCGATCCCTGACCAGGGGGCTAACCCATTTGGCACAGCAGACCTCTCCTGTCTCGCTTTTGCTCCACTTAGCAGTGTATTTTTGTAAATCTACATGTTCTGCTCCTCACTCTGTCTCTGGTGAATCCTCAAGGTCACCTCTGCACCTCTGGCCTACACCCCAGTTCTTCTATGCAAAATAAATTTAAAATATCTATAAAAATTACAAATCAAGATAAAGGCTGCCACTGTCAGCCTTCCCGTGGGTCTCTCATCCAGGTCTCTATCTCTTTCAATTGTCTCCTTCTTTGTCCCTTAAGTCCCTGGTATAAGTTCAAGGCCAAGTTTCTTCACATGCCTCTTCACATGTGCCTCTTCCAGGTCTTTTCCTATCTCCTTCCTTCTTTCTCCCCCTCTTCTAACTTCTCCTTTCTACTTTGCTACATCCTCCCTTTGTGGGGCAGGGAACCTAGAACCTCCCCATTCTATGTATATCACACTGTTATAAAGCTAGAAAGCATAAGCCCTCTGTTCAGTGAATGCTTTCACTGGAGCTCAGGAAGTTTAAGTATCTTGGCTAGTTTCACAGACCCAATGACATAACAAATCCATTGGCTAGACCTTGGGGACTTTGGCTTTTCAACTTTGCCTAAGGCACAGGCATTATGGATAGAGAAATATTCAAAATTATTTGTTAAATCAACTGACTAAATCTATACCTGAAAAAAGAGACGGTTTCAAGAAAGGCAATAGATTCCTTACTCTGTATTTGACAATGGCATGTAGTTACAGGAGCTTGGATGCTCTCTTCGCTGTGTGTTGTAGTGCTTTAGGTTTTAATTATTATACCTTGCTGGGAAAATATGGATAATTTTAATCGTTGAAAATATTTCTACCAAATTGTTTCTTGGAGATGCCTTATATTTTATTGAGAATTATATTTCTTGGCCACTGAATTATTTTAATCTGGTTGTGATATTCACGTTTGGATTTGCTATAGCTCTATGGATAATGAAAGCCTCCTAAAGAACCCAAGATAGAGAAATTAATAAAATAAAATAAATTGGAGTAGGCATTGAGAGGGAACACATTAATGATGCTATTATAAGTACAATTCCTCAAAATGGAAAGCCTTTTATATTTGCAAGAGGCATCTTTAAGTATTTTAGTCATGTGTACTCAAAATAGACTATTCAAGATTCTTTTAAAAAAGAATTCAAGCCAAACAATACTGTTTCTTCCTAAATAATCTAGAACCATATATCAGCAGCTCTTAAACTGTGTGTGTGTTAGGATAGTTTGAAATAAATCACCATCATTGTTGACAAAGTAACAATGTTAGTTTTGTCTCAGTAAGGAATTTATCAATGGGAGCTATCTTAAAATTCAGAAATTCCCCTTCTGTTCCTCTGTCCTATCTGCTTCAGTACTTCATTCAATGAGTCAGATTTTCTTCTATTTCAACACGGTTCTGTGTGCGTGGCACTATAGTCATTTCTCTTCTGCTGCTCTGAATATGAGTAAATTGAATCCATAAACCCCCACTGCTGTACACCTCCGTGGCCTTGCCTCTTAGAAACAGCACTAAGGAGCTCTTGTTTTTGAGCCTATTCTTCCCGCATTCAGATTCGGATACAGCAGGGGATGGAAGAAGCAATTTTCAGATTTCATGGTGGGCTGGATTAAATTACTCCACAGGCCATGTGTCTCACAGACCTACTAGAGTGGATTAAGTGTTTGCTTCCTCTTTACATTTGAATTTATTTTTTTCATAAAAGAAAGAATATGTTAATACAAACTTAGTGGGAGAGAAAGAGACAAACAAACAAACAAACAAATTCAGTTATCAAAGAAGCATCCTGGATGTTTTTCTGTTGGTGTGTGTCAGCCAGGACTATGTGGATTTAAGGATGAAAAGGTTGAAGCCAACCACTCTGGGTGATTTCATTAACTGTTAACATGTATTCTATCAAGGAACAAGAATAACTAGTAGGTTTTGGGAATCATTTGGTTTGCTTGTTTTTAATGTCTTTCTAGATTGTTGGAACTCTATATACTTATACTGTACTTGATAGAAAATATATGCTGGTATTAAAATAATGTACATTGTGACTCTCCCACCATAGAAACGCCAACATGTCTTTATCTGAGTCTTCATTTTCCATGTAAATTGGGGATAATAATTACGATGTCACAGAGAATATTGGTAGATGATAGTGATGTAAGATATATTGTGCAGTCACTATGTGCCTGATACTTTACTTGTCATTTCATTCTCAAACAGCGCTCTGAAGCTTGTTATATTATTTTAGAAATAAAGAAATTGAGGTTAAATAATGTAACCAGGGTTACACAGTGAGACTGAGATTTGATTTCTATTTTGTTAACTTTTGAACACAGGTTCTCAATCATAATCTTAGACGTCCACTTCTGTAGACAATAAAAATAAAGCCTTAGGATCTTTCATATTAGCTTCCTTCCTTTTATCATATTTAAAACGGTGACATAGGCGTGGGGAGGAAAGTGACTAAAACTAAGGAAGATTTTGAGATTTCCAGATGCTCTTGTTATCCTTTATTTTAGCCCCAAGAAAAGACCATAAACATGAGTTCATCATTTAAAAAGAAATAAAATTTAAATAACAATAAAACATGTTCATGTGGCCTTAATGGCTTCCAAAGATAATTGAGTTGAAATAGGCAAACAGAAGCATATTATAAATAGAAGATAATAAACCAAACAGAAATAGAGTTTGGCTTTTTTGAAGAAAAACACATATTGGTAATGTAATTGAATTCATTCATGAGTGCTTATATTCTTGAAGAGAAAGTCAACTGTCACGGTATCATGACTAAATTTAAACCCTTATTCTGGGCCCAGTAGGCCATTTTGGGAGATTTGAATGGATAAAGGGACTGGATGGATTGCCATGGGAACCTGGACATTGATCTGATGATCCTAAGAGCTGATGGTCCCTGATGCTAATTCAGATAATCAGTCAGGACACACACGAGACTAGTCATTCAACTAATCTAAGATCCCTGGCATATCAATAGAGTCTCAGGATTCTCACTCTGCTCAGCGGATCCCTCTTATTCTTGTGAATCTTTCACTCCATGCCTCTGGCTTACCCCTCATTCTCCCCACAACATTAGCCAATACATTAAGAGACCCTCTGGTGTGGGCACCTCCAGTATTAATGCTCTCTATTTCAAGTCATATTTCAAAAATGAACCTGATATTTTGATTTATCATATTTTCCTTGTGACCACTATGCACTTTGGTCAGACAATTATTCAGTCTAATTTTGGGATCAAGAAAATGATAGGTCTTCCTAAGATTATAAAAACTGATAAGGATTTGCACCTCCTGAAAACTGTCTGGACTTTACTTGTGCCTCCCCGACTAGCTCTCACTCAGGGAGTATTATGTCAAGAAATGCAATACTTCCCTTCAATTTCTTCTAAAGAGATTAGCAAGGTCAAGTACACATGGTTCATTAGTGGGATGTGAAATAAATACTCTTGAAAGTCCCGTAGTCCTGTGATAGGGTAACCTGCCAGCCAGAGGAGCAAGTGTTTGGCTGCAGATGCAACTCAGCAGAACCGCTGAGAGAACTGTGCACTAGGTTTTGCTCAGCAGCAAAAGAAGTTCTAAATGAATTGGATTTTAAGCCATCTGCAGATTAGACCATTAGTCAAAGAGGCAACTAAGTGGGCAGAGACACTGATTCTGCATATTTAATGATTTTTACTTTACTACCAAATATCTTAAATCTTCAGCCTTTGCTTTTAATTCTCCTAATTGGGCTGAGTTTAGATGCTGGAAAAATACTATTTGGTTAACCTATTGCTTCCCATTCTTTTTAAATGCCATGGTAGAGATAGACATTGAGAATTAAATATAGCATGCATTTTTCTAAATGTCACTCATGAAGCAAGTTTGGATGCCAATGAAAAGGTTCATTAGTTGCAAAATGAGTTTCTTCTTTTATATGTGAAGACTTGTGCTCGGCACGGTGCTTGCTTGACCTCTTTCTGTCCCCCATGCCTGGACCCAGTCAAGCACCTTGGGTTGAGCATGGTGCTCCTTGTATTGGACACAAATGCTTTTGGCAAAATCTTGACAGACTCTCTGATGGAAGATTTTTCACCCTCTGCTTTGGGCTGTTGAAGTGAGGTCAGCCTATGTGCATCCATAAGAGACAGAAAGTGTTGAGTGTTGTTTCCTATCCTTTTGACCTGTGAGAACTAGAGGGTGCTCCATCATTATAGTTCCCAGAAAATCTTCGATGAAGTCTCTTCTAACAGAGCTACACCAACCTAGGGTTTCTTTTTGTCCCAAGCCCTAGCCAGCAATTTCAGACCTCACTCACTAAACATAACATACCACACTTTTAAGCAGGCACAGAGTCCCACCCAGAGCAAGAGCAAGATCAATTTCATTAACCATCTGTTTGCATCCTCCTAATGCCACCTTAAGGCCAGAATAACAATGGCAAGAGCTAGCAAGTAAAATCAGCTCTCAGCTATCTGTTCTGTCCTGCAAAGGATCCTTTGTACTAAATGTTCTTTGTGGAATAAGAACAATGGCAGCTGCAAAGCCACAAAACTTGAAACAGGTTCAGGTGAAAGAATATTTTATGAATTGCTTCTATTATATTATAGTAGGCAGTATGTCACCAGAATCTGACAAGGTTAGGTATAATCTCATAATTTACACTCCAGGAGAACTCACAAAGCATTTTGAGGTTGAGAGTTCATTGGAACAGAGGAATAGTTTCACTTATAGCAATCTGAGTTAGCGGGTTATAAATCACTATAGAAGTTCACAGATTATTTTCCAGAGAATGTGATTCACTCAGGTAATGTTTATTGATAATACTTTTTCTTAATTATTAGGAATTTTATAAATAAAAAGTAAAGTAATTAAATATCACTTATAATCCAGCTGTCCAGAAGCAACTATCATAAATTTATAGTGCATATCCTTCTAGGTAACTTTCAAATGACTATGGAAATATGTGTATATATATATATATATCAAATGTTAAGATCTATTGATATTATTAGTAAAGTTCTAGTCACCAATTTCATTTTGTGGAGAGGGAGGTTTCCACACTACCAAACAATTCTCTGACACCATCTGGGTGTCCTGCAATTCAAAGCAATTCTGACACAGTCTGTTAGCAGGCAGACTGAAGGGCACCCTAAGACCTCCAAATTTGTACACACAAAATGGGTTTTGCCATCTGCCACAAAATGACAAACCATACTCTTAGGATGTAAGACCTTCAATAGAAAAGAATATCAATAGAATGAGTGTGCATAGTGAGAAGAGGAAAAGGGGAGGGGAGGGGAGGTGGGAGGAGGGGAGGGGAGGGGAGAGGAGGGGAGGGAGGAGAGGAATACAGTTTCCCAATGGAACACCCAAAGTCACCCATCTCCTTATAAGTAAATGCCCAGCCAAAGGGAATTGGCCCAAAGTTGGGCCTCTGCTGCCCAAAAGCTTGCCACATGTCGAAGGCACCTTCTGCTGGAGGGAACCATAGGAAAGTGCTTGGAAGGGGCCAGACAAGTCTGGAAGAAAAAGAACAAAGTCAAAATATATAATCAAGTTAAAAGCTGCCATTATAAACTTCCTCAGGGTCTCTCACCCACCCACCCACCCAAGTCTCTTCCAACTGTCTCCTTCATGTGTCCCAAGGCTCAGGTGCAAATGCAATGCTGAGAAGTGAGTACAGCTTTGTGGTGCCAGCAAGGGGCACAGAGCAAGTTCTGGACTATTAGTGCAGACTGGGTAAAGGAATAGTCCTGGAGCCCTCAGTGGCTTTTTAAGGTGACCAGGTACATGGCAGGCATGGGTGCCCAGGGAGCCAGGAGGCTGGAAGGCCTCCTAGCCCCAGGCACATCTCACTCTAGGCTGCTGCTGCTTCTTTCATTCTTGTTCTCATTCCCTGCTGTCGTTCTGTTCCTCTAGCGTCTTCCTGACGCTGCCCTTATACACCCGTGTCTAAGCCCAGATGCACCCACTTGCGCATGCCCACTTAGGCATGCGTGCAGAACCACAGGTGTCCATCATACCAACTGTGGGAGGGTGGAAAAGCCTGATAACTTATCTGACCCCACAAGCTTCTTCGCATGTCTTTACTTCATGTGCCTCCTCCAAGTCTTTTTTCCCAAGCTCTTTTTAGCTTCCTATCACCACTCAGCTTCATCCTTCTTTAGGTGGGGCAAGGAACAAGGAACTTCCCTTTTTAGGTGGGGCAGGGAACAAGGAACTTCCCTTTTTAGATTGCACTGTAGGACAAATGGAAGTGATAATCCCCACCCCCTCCTGCCATTAGCCTCAATGATCAACACCTGTGGTCTTACATGCATGCCTGATGGGCGCACCTGGAGCGTGGTGTGGGCATGCGCAAGGGTGCTCCTGAGCCAGAGACTGTGCATAGAGGAGCGGAGGCACAGAGGCCTGGAGGCAGCAGAGGATCATGCGGTGGAGTGTAGGAGTGTAGTAGAGAGCGTCAGACAACTGCTAAGAGAAGAAAGAGCATATAGGGATTCACAGGGGGTCCCAAGTTGCTGTCTACCTGCTTGTTTGTTCCCCATAACCTGTGGGGATGATGCCACAGGCTCCAAGCTTCCTCTGGAGCTGCCTGAACAGGCAATGCACCTACCCAGCCTGGGATGATTGCAGAACACACTGTTACATAGCTGCCTGCAGACAGAGAATTCCACAGGTAAGTCTCCATCCCACAAGACCAGCCAGCCATGGCAGATGCACACATACTTTAGATGCCAGGGACAAACCCATGTTGTCTTTTATGTCTTTGACCTACTGGCGATAAGTGAAGGTCTCCAAACCCCCCCTCTTTATGTTTAATTTGCTGCTGTGTCTGGTAGAACTCAGAAAAATATTTGAATTACTAGATGACCAGTTTATTGTAAAATGAGATAATGGAGAAAAGGCCAGATGGGGAAGATGCATTGGGTAAGATGTCTGGGAAGGTTATGGAACTGCTGTGATTTCTCTGTACTTACTGCATTCCTTGAATCTCCATGTATTTACTAACCTCCAAACTCTACAAGCCCAGTCCTTTTAGGTTTATTTGGAGTCTTATAACACATCGACACAACTAGTAGATTCAATATTCTACTAATGGCAATTGAACTCAATTTTTAGAGCCTCTCCCTTCTCTAGATAAGGGGGGTGCTGGTTACCTACAACCAAGTGTTTGGTCTCCTGGAAACCAGCTTTCACAGTTTCTAGCTGACCAAGTCATCTCATTAACATAACAAAAAACACTTGAAGACATTTCCAGGGCTTTAGGACCTCTGTGCTTGGAACAGAGTATTTCTTCTTACAAACCACAATATCACATAAGCTTTAATCTACTACATGTTTCAGCTATTTCTCCTTGTCCCTTTCATAATAGTGCTATGAACTTAATTTAACATTCATATGTTGGAGTTCTGGCCCCCAAGCTATCTGGAGACAGATTGGGTCTTTAAAAGGTACTTAGCATTAAATTAGGTCATAGGCATGGTACCTTGAATCTGATGAGACTGAAGCCTTATAAGAACAGGTCTCTCCTCTCACCCTGCCCCATTTTCTTTTCTCTGCCCTATGAGGGTACAGAGAGCAGGTGACTGCAAATTGGTAACTGGACCAGGATGGCATCTTGAGCTCAGACTACCAGCCTCTAGAACCATGAGAAAATTAATTTATGTTGTTTAAGTCAGCCAGTTTCTGGTATTTTATTGTGGCAGTCTACACAGGATAAAACAAATTGACAGATCTAATTTATATGTAATTTCTAGTCATTTCTGGTAATCTCTTTTCCACTTTCCTTTCTTCACTGTATTTTATATGTGAAAGCACTCTGGTCTAGACTTGGTGGTATTGCCTGCGTCCTGTTTCTAAAGACGTACCCCTCCCTAATTGCCTCAGTTAAGGAAAGGCAATCTTGGAACTTGCCTGTGATTATCTTCTAGCTGAGATATGAATGTTTGATGTGGCACCTCTAATAGAAGAGTGAATCTCGTAAATCACAAATGGTCAATGCACTTTAGCTTTTTGCAGTCACTTGGCAGATAAAAGAAGGGTGTTTATGTTAACTTTAAGCATTTGTTAGTATTTGATTGCTCCATGCTTCAACTATTATGAAATATAAGAAAAGAAATGAGTGACTTTCACTGAAGAATCACACATTTCCTAAAAGAGAGTTCCTTGGAAAACTTTCAGTAACATTTGTAAATGGTGGGCTGTGGAGCCCAGCCCAAAGATATTTTATAAATTTATTAATTTAATTTTATTTATAATATTCTTATCAATGGATGACTTTCTTATTTATACTTCCTACAATAAAAGGATTTTGCTTTCCTCAGCTTCATCAAAGCATTAAAGAGGAGCAATTTCCAAAAATGTGCTGAGAGAACAGCCAAAGGAAAATCATAGTAATATTTTAAAACATCTCAGAATAGGATACAAAGTAAATATTTGTTTTTAGGATATAGGTGCATTGGAAGTTGGCATATTAAAAGGTCTGTTTCTAATGACAGTTCTGTTTCTAAGACTTAATGTCATGAAAAATAGGAAAGTAAATGAAAGGTGAAGAAAGTGTAGAGAGAAAAATTAAATGTCTGTAGGTCACATTATAGCTTGTGATGAGATCTTACCCTGGAACTGGGACAACTGAGGAAGAGATCAAATTGGAATCTGTTGTCCTCAAAAGTTCAAAGGAGGAAACCGTCCCAGGTTGCTAAACATCTTTTTCAAGGTCACCTAACTAGCGGTGAGCCCAGAATGTGAGTTCAGTTTTCTTTCTACTCCACATGGCGACAACCGTAACAATCCATATTTGCAAGTTTGACAGTTTTCATTTGTAAGATTTCAAGTCTGTATTCACCAACTACACCTAATTCTTAAATCAAAATAGAAAGAACTCTAAAAATAAAACTGACATTATTTTGTATTTCTACTTTCCTTTTCTCCCTTTCTCTTTTGTACCTTTTTATGGTAAAAACACTCAGAATGTTACTTTCTGGGGAAAAATATAATACTTCAGAATCCCTTAGCGAATATTGGTTTAAATTTTCCATCAATTAATTTGGTTTCATAAGCACTCCAGAAGGAATACAAATAGCACCTGTATTTAGAATTGATTTTTTTCTCCCTGCAGTGCCTTGGCAGGGAGGGGGAAGTTGAAAGAGTCGGACTATTTGGTAAAACTCTTTGCCCTTTTCTTTTTGTAAATGTTGTATTTTTTGTAAATGTCAAGTCCAAATTATAGGTGAGTATTGGCAGAGTTGCTCAGACTATCTGAGACCCATTACAGCCTCTGGCATTTGTGCAGCTAAATTTGTAATGAGTTGCAGGTGTTTGTGATTGAATTTTGTGTTGTCTTTGTGATTGGCTTACTGCTTCACACTCCATTAAGACTAGGCTTTTTTTTCTTAAATGGATGTTAAAGTTGTGGTGATAAAAAATTCCAGTTAAAAAATAAGTTAGATGGTAATAGTTCCAACATAGAAAGGACAGTCTGTATGTTGTAGAACAGTGTGATTTTTAACATTAATCCAGGGTACTGCTGCTAGTTCAGGAATAGATCTCAAATATAATGGTGATCATTTGACATTCTTCATTGAAGACTCACATAGGAAGATACCACTTACAGCATATTCTCTTCAACTATTTCTGATAACTTAAGAGTGGATTAGAATTATCTGAGCTTGCTTTTTAAAAAAAAAATAAAAAGAATTCTGTGGCTTCCTTCTGAGATTCAGACTCATAAATTGTGGGTGGAGAGGTCAGGAGTCTCTATTTTAAAGATTTATTTATTTACACATACAAGCACTGTGGTAAAGGTCAGAGGTGTGGGGGGGGGGGTGAGTGGATTCACCACAGACAGAGTGGGGAGCAGTGGGCACAGCAGGAGAGGTCTCCCATGCCATGTGGGATCGAACTCACGCTGCAGTGGCTGCGGTTTGCTTCATAGTGCGTCGCTTTACCCACCGCGCCACCAGGGAGGCCCCAGGAGTCTCTACTTTAAAGTAAGTCCTAGGTCCTTCCTAACAAATGTTTCATGTCCAGATCTTTGAAGGTGCTATAAGGGCTCACTTTGCTTTACAGGTGAGGGATGAAGACCAAGGACCATAAAAAGAGATCAACTCATTTTTCCTATGATTTCATAGCAGAGGCAAGTTTATACAGCTAGTTTCATTCTATCTTTAGTGTCATTGTTATTGTTTTCCTATTACTTTAAATTATTCACAGGCTTTATTGAGGGCTATAGAACTTAATTATGCTGAATGAGTATAGTGATAGCAAAAACAAACACTATTCTTGGTCAATCAGTTTCCAAATTATAATCTAAAATATGTTTACATGTTTTATAGCTATCTGTGTATATTTGTAGTCTAGAATGAAAATAAAATAATAATGATGAGGATAATGAACATTTACTGTGTTCTTTTGATGAACATTTTACATGGTAGTTCAGTTTATTCTCAAGATAACCTTATGAGGCTGTCTTGATTATTTATATCTCCTTTGACAGGTGAGAAAATTGAAGCTTGGAGAGTTTGGATAACTTGTCCAAGGTCAAGGAGCTAGTAAAATGTGAAGTTTAGTTTTGAGTATAAGATACCAGCATTAGCATCCTTGAGAATAAATGCCATTATGTCTGTATATCACGGGTATGCAGGAATACCATTGCTGGAAGCATCTGTAGATAGGTGGTTGCCAGGTAGTTCTGCTTGATAAAATGATTAAATCAGCACTTACTATATTTACCTCTTCTGATTCAACACTAGCTTTGCAGTGAATGTGTAACTATACATATGTGAGTTAGTGGCTTGATGAATTGCAACTAAGAATAAGGATAAAACACAAATCAATTTATGTATGTATGTATGTGGGTGTATTTACTTTTTATTTTCAGGTATGTACATAAAATCAACAGAAACATTAACAGCAGGAGCAACAAAATCACACCAGAACACAAATTGCCAGTTGCATTGTCTTAACCCATAATTTAATTTGGTGGTTACCTATTTTGAATTTTAATTATGCCTAGAACCTTGCTACCTTATTTATTGAAAACATTTGCATGACTCTTACTTACATATGTTAGATACCAGTATCTAGTGTTGAGTTGCTGTTTAGTACCTGGTATGCAGTAGGCACTCAGTAAATATTTATTAGATTGGATGACCTAGAGAAATAGAGGGTTGACATAGTTGAGTGAGTTGAATACATAACTGACTCAAAATTCAAATAAGTTTTGTTAGCAGTATATAAAAATGCCCATATAAAACATCTGTTAATCATGGACCTGGCATGAAACAAATGCTCACTTAAAAGGCTTTAGCTAGGTTAATTAAGGGAAAGAATACTCACATGGTTTAGTCAGTGAGCCATTCTAGACATTAACAGTGAAAACACATTACTATCTCGGAAAGGGTAAGAAAAGAATGATGTTAGCAGTGCCAGGTAATAGCTGCGACTTGGAAGAAAAGTGATGCAGCCAGACAGTTGATACCAGCTGGTGAAGAAATGCTAGGCTTACTAAAAGACGATGGGACCCAATAGGAAGAGGAAGTTTTTCTCACTGTCAGATCTCAAAGAGAAGATTAAGAGGAGGTGCATTGTAGTGACAGGATGGCACGGGGCAGGTTCTCTATGATCCGGGCAGACAAGTACAAAAGTAGTCCTGGAGCCCTGGGTGGGTTTTTCAGGCATTTATTAATCTTTCTGCATTATGTGTCATGAGGCAACCAGGTACATGGCCAGCAGGGAGCCTGGGGGGGGGTGGGGGCAGGAGGCTAACAGGCCTCCTAGCTCCCCAGAAATAACTCTCTGGGCTCTCTACTGCTGCTTCCACTGTTGCTGTACTACTTCTGCCACTGCTGTTGTTGCTTACTACTGCTAACATCCCCATGATGCCACCCTTACATGCCAGTCTCTCAGCCAGGTGTGCCTACTAGTGCAGGCCCACACCCTACTCCAGGTACCCACCATCAGGCATGCGTGCAGGACGGCGGGGGTCTATCATTGATGCTAATGGCAGGAAGGCGGAAAAACCTGAAAACTTTCACTTACCCTGCATGCCTCTAAGTAATCCAGATCAGAGACAGTCATGCCAAAGAGAAGAGTGGAGAAGGGTAATCAAGGCAAAGAGCAGAATATAATTTATCATTTGGCACCACCATCTAAGCAATAATGTAGCATAGTAGTAATCTCCATTTAAATGATAGGGAAAACGGCTCAGAGAAATAAAAGGAGTAACTTAATACTCATGTAGAAGTAGATGTGGTTATGGTTAGGGTGAAGTCTGACTTATAAGGATAGTGGCCCACACTATTTAAAAATGTTTTTATTTAACTTTTATCTCAAGAAATACTCATTATGTCAGCTAATATCTAGATACTTATCAAGAAAAAATTCACAACCTGAAACTCAAAGTTTATTCTATGGTTGAGATAACATCATAGAGAAAAAGAGAAAATAAAACAAATAAATGTAAAGATCATTTTATCTAATTAGGTTAAGTACCATGAAGACTGTGCAATCTAGTCTAGTGACTGGGAAAGGAGACGGACTACCTTAGAGATGGGAGACCAAGGCAGGACTCTCCAATTTAAGTAGAGACCTGTAGGATGTGAAGAAGCTAGGAAGAGGACAGATATTTTTAATATCTGATGGAAAATTGCACCACGCAGAAGGAATAGTAAGGAAAAATGCCCAAGACAGGAACAAGCTTGGTGTGATTTTGTGGAAGACAGCAATTACAAAGACAATGGGGCATGTGTTTGCAGACAGTGATCAAGGGGGGCAGTAACATGGGAGGACATGGATGGAGGGATGATAGCACTGGGCTATAGGATGAATGTGGGTTGTATTCAGAGAACAGTTGATCTCCTTTGGAAGATTTGAGCTCAGGAATGATGCCATCTGTTTTTTAATATTTATATGTGTGTGTGTATAAAACATTTTTTTATTTTTTACAGTGTTTGCTTTCTCCTCTCAGGTGTAGTCCCCATAGAAGTCCCATCACCAGGTCACCTATGAACCATCACCATAGTCTCTTGTGCTCTTCCTGCCCCTGTTTTAATCCCTCTTCATCCCCTTCACCTGCTGGATCAAGATGTATATAGACACAATGGAATACTATTCAGCAATCAAAAAAGATAAACTCATGACATTTGCAGTGACATGAATGTAGCTAGAAGGGATTAAGTCAGAAGGAAAAAGAAATATTCCTCCTATCACTTATAGGACGGATATAGGGGAACCAATTAAGGGATCAATGGAAAAATGAAAAAAAAAAACTAGCAGGAAACTATAAATCAGAAATATCCATCTGTTTTTCAAAGATCAATCAGTTGCTACATTAAAATAGATAATAAAAGGGCAAGCGAGCAGGCATGGAGACCAGGGGTGTAGCAGTGGCTATGGTAAGGAGTAAATACATTGATATTGCCAGCATTCCAATGTAATATGAGAGAAAAAGAACAAGAGGGACAGGAGAGGAAGGAAGAGGGAGGGGAGGTGTGATGGAGAAAGTCGAAAGAATCACTACAGTTTGGGTTTCAGTATCTGGGTGAATGGCAGTGTCATTGACTGATGTGGAGATGAGTGCTAGTTCTGGGTGAGCAAAGCAGTTCTGATTGGTGCATTTTGTTTTTGAAATTCTTATTGGACATACATGTGAATTTTATACACTGGGAGAGATTAGTGCTGGCGGTGATAGCTGGAGTCATTGACTTACAGAAGAAGTTTAAAGCCATGGGGCTGGATTGTATGATTTTAGGGGGGAGTAGAAAGAGATGAGAAAGTTGAGCATGTGACTGACTTAAAATTAAAATAAAGTACTTTTTATATATAGCATTCATTTTGGTGCCTTAACTCAAATTGATGTCTAAGAAAGATTTATTTTTAACTAGAATGCATTTAGCCTTTAAGTCCATAGATTTCAAATTTATTGACTTTTTTTTAGCATCAGAAGACTTTCATAAGCCAAATCTTGGGGAGAAAAAAGTCATATAAAATATATTGAAGTTTTAATTATATAAAGCAGGGCGATAGGTACGTGACAGTTTGAATATGTTTAAAAAAGCATAAAAGACATTAAGAGTAGGACTGTCCTGTTGAGAAGGGGATGGAGAAACTGGTCCATCTACTCATCTCCTTAGATTTTCCTCTATAGAACCCTGATATTTAA
Organism: Galemys pyrenaicus; assembly: GCA_019455555.1. Classification (NCBI taxonomy): domain Eukaryota; kingdom Metazoa; phylum Chordata; class Mammalia; order Eulipotyphla; family Talpidae; genus Galemys; species Galemys pyrenaicus. The sequence goes on along the minus strand of JAGFMF010012185.1, from coordinate 1,076,491 downwards.
ATACCTAAATTTAAAGCCCATGCCATTTATAAATACTTATGAAGCTTCTGTGATATATTAATAAATTATGAGTGCAAAATATTACACTATCAATCACCATGGAAAATGCTTTACAATTTTTATCTTATTGATGCTTCTGACCATCTTACATGATGGGTACTATTAACATCTCTATTTTGCAAATGGAGCAACCTTGGCTTGGAGAGGTCATGTAATTGGCTGGAGTTCAAGTAGCTGCTAATTGGAGGAGCTGTGATTCGAGCTCAGGATGCCTGACTTCACATTAATAACTACATAAATTACAGCAATCAACACTCAAATTAACATCAACAAAAAGACATAACAACCACACATTCAGTCAGTCCTTTATTTAGGAAGATAACTTTCCAATTAAGAATAGTTGAGATGTTAAATCCTGTCGGTGCATCTCTTTGCATCATGAACTTTTCCTGCAGTGTGTTTACCAGAGTCACAATTTTTACTCTTTTTTCCTTCTAGTTACAAAATATTAGTACTAAAAATGAATGTCAACTAGAGTAACAGTGACTGGCATTTACTCCTAACCTAGTGACAGCTGAATATGGAGGTTCAAAGAAATGATTAATTAACTCACTAATGCACGAACCACATATAGTAACACCAATTCAAAGACATTTGTATCAGGTTGCTTTTTCTTAACTAGACTATTATCACTTAATTTTAACTGTGTTTCATGTCCAAATCAGGGAAAACTTTGATCTTGGAATTTCTTTGGAGATCAAAGTTTATCATGTAACACTTCCTTGCATGGTCTCAATGCAAAGCATTAAACTAATGTTAAAAAAAAATGTATTAGTGCTGAGAAATGTGGCTTAGATATGTGGGCTCTAAAACACACTGGATTAAATAATAATCTAGCTGAAATATGGAAAAAAGAAGCCAATCTGCTGTAACAGTGTACCTCAGTCTACTTTTTCCTTTTTCTCTTAATCATTTGCTCTTAGATTTAAAGACCAGTTTAACTGTTGTGTATATGTGATTTTGTATAAGTAAACTTGTTTATTTCATTGTTTTCTCCTAATTTTGTTAGAGGGACAAAAGGATATCAGTTATTTTCATAATCTTTCTTGTTCTTTTGATTGCCCAGTGGTAAAGAATATATATTGTCATTTTAACACAGGCTCATTTCATATATAAGGCAACCAAGTAGTTATTATAAGAAAATTCTGACGCTTCCAACCTATAGCTTTAGCTGGCAGAATGACTTTTTTGGAGATCACTGCAGAACTTTGATGTTTCAGTTGTGAAATGAAGAAGAAAAGTACCTCCCTTCTAAACTATTAGAATTCTATCTGAACATTGATTTTTGAAATAGAATTAAATATAAAATGATGTATTTCCAGTCTAAATGACTCTGTGGTCTCCTTCTCATATCTCTTCTTTGCCTCCTGTCCTTTACCACTCTCTCTCTCGTCCTTCTTCTAGTTTCCCTACTATATTTTTTACTCTGTTATCCCTCACTCTCTTTCTGCCTTCCCTTTTCTTTCCATTGTGGTGTAAAGCTCTGCAGAGGGTTAGATTTAATTAGTCATGGTAGTGATTAAAAATTATTCAAAAAATGAAAATCTGGTTTTATAACTCATTTTGAATATTCTGTGGTATTGAATATGGCCTGGTTATAAAACTGTCACTACATCTATGCCTGGCAGAACATTATATTAAATTAATTAATAAATTATGTTAAAATTTGAGTTTGTACTTTTGGATGTAAACTACATCAAGATAACAAATCTGAATTGAAATTCTGCTCCTTCTGATCTAGATATCTAATTTCAGATAAATTAGAACCAGCAAAGAATGTCAATACTTCAAACAAAAAGTAGATTGTAATTTTATCTTAAAATCTTACAGAAGTTTTGCTTGAAATATAGAGGAAAATAGTGTCCAAAATCCACAGAAAGTTTTGCGTAGTTTGGTGAGGTTACTCTTTAATGCTTCAAATATTGTCAGATGGGAAAAAGTGAGTCCATGAAATTCAGAAAAATTGAATCAATTTCCTTTAACTTGAACAGAAACAGACACACAGAATAGGTGGGAGGGGTAACTCTTATTAGGAATAACTTGGTAGTGACTGCTTGGGAAAGGCAAGAGAAATGCAAACAATTAAAATTGTAAAAATCCATCTCAGACACAAAGCATGCAGTCTTTTCTGTATGAAATAAAATATTTGAAACATACAGAAAACTCATAAAACTAGCATAAACCCATCACAAAAGTCAATAAGTTTATAGGAAAAATTATAAAGAGAAGCTCCTTTAAGCAAACATCTCCACATTCAAACTCTCCTCTATTAAATCTAAACTCGGGCCTCCCTGGTGGCACAGTGGGTTGAGCGCTGCACTGTGAAGCATCCTCCGCACAGCAGCGTGAGTTCGATCCCCAGGGAAGGGACCCTTATGGCGCAGCAGACCTCTCCTGCCTTGCCCGCTGCTCCCCTCAGCAGTGTGTTTCAGTGGATCTGCCTGTTCTGTTCCCTGCTCTGTCTCTGGTGACTCCCCTCACCCCCCACATGTCTGGCCTGTACCCCAGTGCTTGTACACATACATAAATAAATCTTCAAAAAAAAAATCTAAACTCCTGAGGTATTTTGTATAGTTTCTCAAGTACCTGCTGACTAAAAAAATCTATTAGCTCATTTAACATCAAAAGATTATTTTTGAGAAGCATTTGCTGTTCTTACAATATTGTCTTTCATCAATGCATGGGTTATTATCTTTTATGTAGATTTCAAATTTTTATCACTAATACCATATGATTATCTACTTATGTATCTTACATAGTTCTGTAGATTGTTCTTGGGTGGGTGATACATTTGATGTTATGGTAAAAAACAAAAAAACTTCTGCTTTAAAATTTTACTTCCTAACATTTTTAGTGGTATAGAAAATAAATTTCATTGAACAAACTTCATCTCAGTAATTCATTTTAATGATAAGTTTTTTTATTCTTTTGGATTTTCTGTGTTTACTCACATGATTTTAATTTATTTTTTCAATGAAAGTTTTGACTATATTATAATAGTTGGAAATGTTTCCTATATGCTTGAAAATGACATATTCTGCTCTTGTGTGCTCATTGTGTATTGACTAGATCAATGTTGCAAACCATAATGATTCAGTACAAACATCTGAAAGAAGAAACTTGAAAGGTGGCCTGTGACTTTTATTCTATTATTAGGAACACAGAAACATTTGGCCTTCGGTAGAATCCTACTTGTAAACTTAAAGACCTTAGAGGAGTATATCAGATCCAAGATGTATTGCAATACTGAGCTCCTGAAACACATTGTTGAATTATTATTGAATAATTTGTAATTGACAAGTAGGCTGTAGTTAATGTGATATAACTGACCTTGAGGTGTTTGCATAAACTGACTTTTTATTTTGCACAGATACAGCCATTAATAATTCTTTCAGAAAATTTCCATAAGAACTAAACCATCTGCTGGGGCACTGCCCTGCTTCTTAGATACTGGTCTTCATATTTTCAGATAAATGTTTCTGTTGCCAGCTTCCTGAAAGGTACAACTTTTAGATTGGTCTAAGTGATATTTCCCAAATTATAAACCTGAATATTTTCCCAGTTATTCTGGTATTGTCTTTTGAGTGTAGATTATTTGTGGCAGAGATCCCATCTCTCCAGCTACTCTTGCATGTTTTGGCCATAGATGTATCCATAAATTTGATTTGTATCTTTCTATTCTTTAGGAATTTCTAAGATTCTACAGAGAGGATTCTCTGATTCTCAGCACTAAACTATTAATTTTAAATACTTTTTCTTAATGTTAAGAATTTGGCTATAAAGATAGTTCTGTGGATCTATTTCCTAGTCTTTCTCATCTTCTGAATCTTTCCCAGTGTCTCTTTTGATGAGATCTGGAGAAATTCTCCTGTTTATAAAGACTTACTGTCTAGGATAATGTGAGCATGGAAGTACTGTCATAGCTATTCAGAGACGTAAAGACGATCATAGTATTTCCCTTCCCCTGTATTACTAAATTTCTGGAAAATGAGGAGTTCCATAAACCCCTTCTCCTTGGGAGAGTCTTATTGTCAAGAGAAAATGGCAAGTTGGCACCAAAATGGGTCTGTGTAAACAAACTTTACTAAATAAAGTACTTTACTAAGTAATGCACCATGTGGGTCACCTCCCTAGCCGGGCATCAAATTCATGCTACAGTGACTGTGGATGCTTCATTGCGTGGTGCTTAACCCCTTGCTCCACCAGAGAGGCCCCTGAAGTAGCTACATTTTTTCTTGTTAATCTGTCTTTTATACAAGACCTCAATATGTAGGACTTCAGACACTACAACTATAAAGATAGAAGGAAATGATTTTCCTTCCGATCAGTGGTATATCTAAGGTATGTGAAATTTTAAGTGTGCTCAGTAGTTATAGAATTGTGGCATAGATGGCATGGTTAGATTTCCAAATAGAGGGATATTGGGCAAGAAGCATGGATAATTTTAGGCAAGGACAATGGAGGAGACAGAGGAAATTGAATAGGAAATTAAATGACATTTAAGAGTTAGTGGGTAGATGAGTTTGACTAGAACAATGACTCAAACAAAAAAGTAAGATGATGATATTCGATTGGGACCAAGCTGTGCAAATTGAACCATGTCATTCTCTTGTATAAAATGCTTCTGTTTGTATATGCAACAAAATCCTTAATCTGTCCTTAAAAGGCTAGGTGAAACAAAGACAAGAAAAGTAAACACAAAGATTTGAAAGCCAGCACCTATTCATTCAACTACTTATTCTCTCTATAAAATATAAGGCTCTTTTTATATCCCTTTCAATTATAAATCTAGAAATCTTTTACAATGAATTTTTATAAATGTTTTCCTTTGTGTAGTGTAATAAAAGACACTGAATGAAGAATTAGAAAATCTGTATTTAAATCCTATAGTTAGTTGGATTACTTACCTCATTTGTGCATTTTGATCATATATATTTATTATATTCTTGAAATATCTTCTCTCACTGTGGCTCCACTGTGGCTCTATTCAAAGAATGTTACCATGTCGCTATCTTTGATTGGGGGTTATTTTTGAAACCTTTGGTTTATCTGTCTTTTCTAGATTATGGCCTAGGCTTTTGTCAGTGTGACCCAGGTCTTTCCGGCATCCTAGCATCAGGATCCCCCTTTATAGCACCAGTGCTGTTGGGAGATCTACTCTACCTCTGGAACATACTTCTGGTAAAGATGCTGGTTTTTAGCATTGTATTCTGATAAATGTACATACTGACCTGGATCTACAACATTATTTTCAGCTAACTTTTTTCAGCTGTTTGCACAAGCTAAGGGGTGTGTCTGTACACCACAGGCAGAGAACGAAGATGTGCTCTGTTTCTCACTAGAGTCCCTTCAATGGGATGTCAATCAAGGTATACTGGTGAGTTGTCAGTACCCACTTTAACACTGAAATAAACATTAAGCTTTACAAAACAATAAAGACAAGGTGGACAGGCACTAGTGAGTTATTGATTCTAATCTTAGATTAAATTTTCATTTTGACAAACTAAAAAGGAAAAATCTGAAAATAAGACAAGCAACAACAACAAACAGCTCTTTCTTTTCAGATCATTCCTCTGAAGGCTCAAGGAAGGAAGGCTGGCAACTCTTCTCCTTAAACGCTACCTTAGCATTGGTAGTTTGCAAATATGGAGCATTTATTGTTTGTTTGATTTTTGCCTTCCTTACAACCTGAGTTTGGCAGAAACCCTACAGCATATTCTCAGGGAAAAGGGAAAAAAATTCGACATTTCAACTGTCTGCCAGATATACCTATCAAATTATTCATTTCTCAGGCTGCTTAAGGTTATTTAAATTCATAGCTTTTCAAACTACTGACAAGGTTTGCACACTGTGAAGAAAATGAATATTGTTAAGGGTTAAATGGACAGCTTCACACTTTAAATGCATTATAAATTCACCCCAGGCACTCTCCTACTGATTTTTCTCTTTATTATTTTATTTTACAATCAGCGACTCTTCATAATTGTGGACCATGCTGACAATCTTCATGACAACAGAAAGCTTCAAGTAAAACTGACCCCGGTATAGGACAATAGTTGCATTATACCTCCAAGGAAACAAGCTTTCACGTAAATTTTAGATTTACAAACAGTGCTTACAAAAAGAGAGATACACAAAGCTGAATCCACAGTCTGTCTTCCTGGAAAATAGCCAATCTATTCCATGTAATTTGCATGACTTGACATGGAGACAGGCTAGCTCACCTTTAGAAGTGGTCATCATTGAAATGCAGGCTGTCTGTCAAGAGAAATTGTCTCCCAGAAATCAATACCTAAAAACCCTCATGGCTAACTGTTCTGCCAGGCATTTTCAAATTTTTATAGTGCTGAAAAGAGTGTGGTAGAAGTAGTGGTTCCATTTCTTTGATTTCTTTTTATCATATTCTGTCAGTCCTCGATCAAGTTTCATAACTCAAAGACATACATTTACCACCAGGTGTAGTTCAAAGGAATGTTGACCTTTGATTTACAAAACCCCTAAGATTTTCTCTGTGCTTCTCCTGAGGGTTTCTGCAATTCATATCCTGCCAGTATAATACAAACATGGAAGGCCTGCTGAGTTCAGGAGTAACCCAGGGTTGCACTGGACTTGGCTCCCTCTGGTGACCAAGGACTCATACTTAGGATCCTTAATTTTGCTGATTGGTTTGCAAAGTCAGTCTAAAGAGAGATTGCAAAGTATGTTAATTAACTTTGACACAAACAAAGCAATTATGCAATGAGAGCCTGACAAGTGTTGCATGTTTGTAGATAATTATAGTTGGACCACAGGATTTGGATTACAGGGCCACTATCATAAAACCTTGCTCTCTCCTGTTAGTCGCACCTGGCACAAGATGTTGATTTGGTGTCAGCACTAAATGGTCTGATTAGAACAGTTAACTTATCTTTCTTGAGCCTTGATCTTCTCACCTGTAAAATATGGTTAGGTCAAAGCTCTTGGGTGCAATAAGTGAGACAGTGTATTACAGGGGCTTACATCATGATTCTTGAAGTGTTGGAAAAATGACTGCTGGAAATGAAAGTTGAACTATGATAGTCGTTATGATGATACCACATTATCGATGTGATTGATGGGATTTTAGCTGATATTTGTAAGGATAGTTTTAAACAGTCCTATGTAAAATGGAGTTAGATTCTTAATTATTGAACTATGTATATTGTTCATTTACTAGTAATCCTTACATGTATATATACTGAAAGCAGAAAATACTATTTTCTCTCATCATAAAATAAGATCACAATTATTAGATCATGATCTTAGAACCAAGTCTAGGCAAGTTCATACAAGTCTGAAACTAAAATACTATCCCTTTGCACTGAAAACAACATACAATTATGTGACTGTAATAGTGCTTGTTAAATCAAAGTATGCAGTGTTATTGTTTTTTCAGTAAAATTTGAGTTATTGAGCAGATTATAAATAGACAGAGACTTCTACAAACATTGGGGATATTTGGTCACTTGCATAAGACCTGGCAGTTAGGGAGAAGAACGTACACCATTTCTGGTGCCAGATGTCTTTAGTTTGGATTCTGGCTCCATCACTTGAAGATGGTTATAACCTTAAGAAGATTCCTTAAGCTTTCTGTGATTCAATTTGTATATCTGCACTAGAAGGTTAATAGTAGCTTCCATATAATGTATAATAATTACATGAATTTATATACATGTGTGTGAAAATTGTGTGTCAATAATAATAATAACTAACAGTGAATATGTTTTCTTTATAAGCATTCCATGTTGGATGATTGGTGGCATATTGAAAACTTTAAGATATATTAGTTGAATATACTTGCAATGTTTAGAACTGGGGTTATAGTTAATTATAATCATGGAGAGAACGGAGAGATAATGAACGATGTTCTTTTCCTTGAGCCTTAACCTTATGCTTGAAGAAAAGGAGCGAGACTTCTGATAGAAACAAGTATGATTTCCTAAACCTAAAAAAAACTGTGTACATGAATTATTGAAGGAGGCAGTAGAATTTATTTTTTGGGAGAATTTTAAAAATGGCATTGTTTCAGATGAGAAGCATGCTTTCAAAGTTGATTATATGGGAAGATTCAAGGACAAAAGATTACCCTGCTTTTTATAAATCACATTCAGTCACAGAGAGCAGACTGAAAAGACTTACATCTAGACTATTCTCCCCCATATCTGGGGGTCAAGGACCCATGTGTGGATTCCAAACACCAGTTTTCAGAGCAGACTCTCTGGACAGTGAGAAGTGGGGAGCTTCCTCGGAGAGTAACTGGCATTATATTTCTGAGGGCAGAAATAGGAAAAAAGTGTTTCTATAATGTTTATACATTTATCCTCCTCTTTCCAACACTAAACATCTTAGAAAAAAATACATGTAATTCAGAAAGATAAAAGCAAACTAAAAATAATTAGATGAGCCTTTCTGGACTACGGGCAGATGACCTTGGTACAGGAAGTCAGGGATGAGATCACATGGACCAATATTGGCTGTGTGGTTTGTACAGTCAATAGAGATGAATGTTGAATTTTTCTGACATGTATCAAAAAGTGGAAAGCAGTCAATCACATAATTTAGTTTTCCAAATAATAAAAACAAACAAGTCAATAAAAAATAACGAGCCTCAGATAAAGTAAAATGTTCCTGTTTTTAGCTTTAAAAAGAACGTCTGATGGTGGAACTGCAGAAGAAATCACTGTGCGAGATGGTGCAAGCCTCCAGAGCTGCTTTGGGGTGCATGTGGGAATGAACTTCACTTAGCAAGTTGAGTCTTCTTATCATGCTCTTTAATGTTAGCTCATGGTGGACAAAGCAAGCTAGTGTAACATGGCCATGACAACTAAAACCACAGTCAAGGATCTGTCTGTGGACAAGTCCCAGAGCTCAAGTATTTGTCTGGGATCCAAGGACCACACTAATTTTCCTGGTAGGAGACTATTATGATCAAAACAGAAGTGCAATTCTAATGGCATTAGGGAATTTTTCTCAGATGATAAAAATAGACACTAAGAATAAGGAAAGAAGACAGAGACCCAGTTGTCCAAACTGGGCATAAAATGAAGTTGGTGTTTTAGGAACATAATTTAAGTTCAGCTATAGACCTAAGAAACAACATCAGAGTGAAATCAGAGACCAGAGGATCCAGTTGTGTAGTCCGCATATAGTTGATTGGGAAGGATTTTTTATCCATCTGAGTCAAGGCGGAGTAGGGCTAGAATAAACTAGAGGATGAGGTAGAGCATCCTGGCTGGAAAGATTGACAACACAGTATTGGAAGATATCTTGAGATTACTTTTTCTCAAAACAAATATAAAATCTCAGCAGACAGAAAGAGAAAATATTGTAATTGGATATGAATATATTCATTTTTTTGGAAGCCAATTTGAAGTTTCTCTGTCAGTAAGCTTGTTTTGACTACTTGATTTGAATATTCAATAACAATATAACTCCAAAATGTGCCACTATTTCAGTATTTAACATTAATACTGCTATTACGACTTCAGTTCTACTTTTGAAACTCTAGTCTTCTCGTTGCCATTTCATTACCTTCCTTTCTTACCATTTATTCATTGAGTTATTGCCTTTTTAAACTTTAGCCTTATTGTTCTTGCTTACAATATGGGACAATAACATTTGTTTATTTAATCCAGATAAAAATAGGACTTCATCTGTTTTCTACCACAATCTATGTGTTCATTATTAATATTTTAATTGTCCCCCGGTGCTTTGGTGTATTGTGGCTGGCTGTGCAGAAAGTAATACAACCCAATAGGTATAAAAATAAAGAAAAATAAATGTGTCTAACACATTGAAAAACTATTTATCTCTTCTGAGGACTGATTTAACAAAAACAAAATGGAAAACTCAAATATCTATTTTAAAATTGTTGTCACTGCATAGGTGACACTGGTAGCAAGGGAAATCATTTTGTGCTTCAGAAAACAATTCTCTGCTGCTACTATTTCGTCTTTGTGCAAAAAATTCCCCTGAAGGTATACATATGAGGGTGAAGTTCAATAACATTTGGAGTTGCCTGAGTTGGTGTCAGTTTGAAATTTTGGATTTCTAAATAAAATTGACAAAGTCATTTATAGAAACTTCACATTTTTATCCTTGGGACTAATAGCAGCAGGGAATAGAAGCATCTAACCAGAAAGATAGAAAGAAAGATCCCCTGATGCTTTTGTGATTTTTAAATAAAAATAATGGAAGATGAAAGTAAATCTTCATTTTGTCTTATTTGTGATGTCTAATAATTATGCTTGAAGATGTAAAAATACTCATTGAAAAAAAAAAAAACATTTAAAAACTCCATGGGCCAAGGCATGCTATGCAGGCTTGACTATATTCATTTTTTAATCCTTTTAGAAAAGGACCTTCCCTCAAACATCTCCTTGAAAATGGCTTGCGAATAGATGCTATTTTTTCCTTGCAATTCATTTATTCAATATTGAATGATACTTTACAATTACCATCACTGTAGTCAAGGAAGGTACTATGAAAAATACAGGGGAAAATATGGTGTCCCTTTGGTCCATAAATGACAATATAATTATTCTTTTTCAACCTCAATATTTCACATAATGCTTGTCACCAAATAGGTGCCCAGATTTTGTTGAATTTTAATGAAAAATCTTAGTCTAGTAAGAAACAAAAATAATTATAATATCATGCAACTATAGCATAGGGTTATAATTATAATATGCTATTAACAAATTCTTATAAGAGTATGCATGAAATTCATTGTTTCATTGTATGAAATTCACTATGAATTTCATGAAATTCATTGTTCTATCCAGAAGAGTCAAGGAAAGTGGCTCATGTAAGATGATGGTCAAGTTGGATTTTACAGATCAGGTAGATGTTTATCAATGAGAGAAGGGAAGGAAGGATCAGGAAGGGACCATGCTATGCAAGAGGCATGTATTAAGAACTAATCTTGTGTTGTATGTGTCATTGACTTGTAACGTTTAGAAGATTATCTTCTAGAATAAAGTAAAAAAGACAGCCTGGTCATTTCTGAAAAAAAAAAAAAAAAAAAAAAAAAAATGAAAGATATTTTGAAAGCACAGATGTACTTAACAAGTAATACAATACTCTAAGTAGAAGGGAACTCATAAACCAAAACAAATGAGATGATTTTTGCAAACACTAATAATCTTTAAGATGATAAATCTAAGGTTTACTGAAATAGGTAATGAAACAAAACCTTTATAGACATTTTATCAAACTAATGTCCAAACTTTAAGAAAATTTGATGCAGCAATTTTATTTCCAGAAATTTAGCCTAAAATATAACCCAGAAATGCATCAATATTTATATAAGAGCATTATCAATAGATATTTCAAAAAAAGTAAAATAAAAAATAATAGTAAAGAAACTGGAACACTTCATCTAAAGAAATAGTATCTGGCATGTAAAAATCATATTTTCAAAAACATTTGATTACAGAAATTTTCTCAAAATATATTAGGTGAATATAAAAGGATACACAACAGCCTGTGTATGATGACATTGATTTATAAAACCAGATATACTTACTGCAATATGGTATTCAACCAATAATGGTACTCTTTGCTTTAGACTGGCAGCCAATCTCATGAGACAAGATTGTAAACACCCAAGTTTTCTTTGTGTTAGGAAAGGATATAAAAACAGGTAACAATAAAGCCTGTGTGCCTGGAGACCAGAGATTGTGTCCTCGATACCAAAATTCCTTCTCTTTCTCAATATACGTACACATCTTCCATCAAAAAGTAGAGTTTTGTCTCATTTTGAATCTGGACCTTTAACTGTTTACTGCTGTTCTAAGACTTTCGGCCTGAGCATCAAAGCCTGGCTAGCTTACACGCATTCCTTCTTGGGACCTACCTGCTAGAAAGCTATGTGAACAGTTCATGTGGTGAATCAAAGTGCACAAAGACAGCTCCCACTGATTTTCCCGGGAACATCAGCCATGTGCACATCAGCCCTCCAGCTCTGCTGAGTCATCTCAACTGTGGAGAGAAGAGGTAGCTCCCTCCTGCCATGTCCAGATAGCAAATACATGGTGCTGATTTAAACCACGAAGGTTTGTTACATAGCAGGGGAAAGCCAAGACAAAGTACAGTCCATAGTAGAGCTGACATTCAAATACTCATTGTCATGATGCTCCATCCATTTAATCCATGTTGCATTCAGCATCTGCAGGGACGCAAAATCCTATGCTGCTTCGATATCAGCCACCTTCATTCACATATCCTAACAGATCTGTGGTGCCTTCAGCTTTTATGTTTTCTAGTTAGGCACTTGAGAGAGGTATGACTAACTTCTATTCTCCAGCATAACTACATCTCATATACATCATTAATCATCTGGGCAACAACCATCAGGTACTTGATCCTGCACATGCTCCCTTGGCTGGATTCTCATTTTTCTGAGATCTTGTTGTATACCAATAAATTCCTTGAGTCACCATTAAAAGAAGCATTCAATCAAAAGAAATTCTCATGAATCTTGTAAAAGAAAGCCACATATTTATGGTTTATTCTTTCATCTAACTATATCTATATTGAACAAAGACAAGCAAATATATGGACATATACATTGTAGTTAATTGGATTGATGGTGATTTTTATTTATTTGTTTCCAAACTTTCTACTTCTTTAACACTTTAATATGATAAAACTTGTATCACTTTGGAAAATATACTGGGAGTAAAATTTTAGGTTCCTGCAGGCTTTTACTGAGTGACCTCTCAAGACAGAAATCCAGATACATTATTTTCAGGAAGTAGCTCTTCTTTTCCCTGATCTTGTGTTTCTGAATTGACCACTATCCAGTAATAAAACACTCTTGGATTCTTGCCCTGGCTGTTACTGCTACCTATAGATGGTGAGTGAGTTACCAAATTGGTGGACTTGGGGAAATGTCAGGCATGTATCATACAGCCTTTTTGCCTCATTTCTTTAGAGAGCCAGCAGGGCAGCAAGCAGCAGTCTGTTTTGGTCCTTCTTGGAATAAGTTTGTCAGGGTAAGATCCCTATAAAGAATGTCTGTCTATGATAGTATTTCTTATGAGGAAATCAAATATTGCTCCATATCTAGAGACTTTTGAGGATGAGTACCAACTAGAATAAACACATGTTTATTGTTTAGGCAATCCAGCTTTCTGCAATAAAGCTGACATTGAATTCTTTCTGATTGCCTCTTGGTATATTACTCAACTGAGTCAGTCCTAATGATGAGAAGAATAGTGACTTTGGGGCTCCTTTACGCTGTAACATTGATGATTTCTTAAGATTTTATAGTTTTCAGAGCAACACCTTTAAAAACAAGTAAACCTTTAAAAACGTTGTAAACTAGTCAATGTGAAAAATATTTTTGGAATCTGTCAGTATTGTTTCTGAAGGATAAGGATTTTAGGCATATATATGCACACACATACCCAGATCTATGTATTTATGAGTGGATTTTGTATTTGAATTTTTACTAGCATTTATTTGAAATTCAGGAAAAATAAAGTAAAATGTCTCATGATATCCAGCAAGTATGCTTATTATGTAACACGGCTTACATTAGCTCACACATAATTCTATTAACATATGAAATAGATCTTATTTTCCTGTTTCACTAATAAGGGCACAGAGGCTCAAAGATAGCTTGCCAGGTAATAGTGAAAGCAGATTTTGAACAGTGAGCCTACCACAGGACCTACAGTCCATGGGGTTAATTGTGGTATTATGCTGCTTTCTTGTCAGCTCACGATGGCTGATAATTGAGTTGGGAATTGATAGCTCATTTCTCATTTTCCTTTATGCTATATGACTGGTTTATATTTGAAGATAAGTGCACCTGAGTTCAGTTCTCAGATCAGCAGTGAGCATTCATTTCTAATTACCAGAAATATCTAGTATATTTTCCTAGTCATAGGACTGTTCCTTCATATCTAATAGCCACGTTCATATGTCAGTGGAAATTTTACCACTTGGTGTAGATGCCTTGCCTTCTATCTGGTCATCATATGATAGATTTGCATGATTTATTTGGATGTAGTATTCTATGTATTCAGTTATCTCTTGATTTTGTAACATTCAGCACATATTCTGCTATTTTTTTTTGTTTTGTTTTATAACTGTGGAATCAACAAATGTGTGAACACATATAGGCACAAGACTGAATAAGGACAATGTAAGCCACTCAGTTGTGTGTATTGACAATTGTGATTAATTTCACACCAGTCTTGTTTTCCATTTATCAGCTCACTTATCTTTTTAAGGGAAAATTTACATGTGTTGAAAAATCAGCTGTGCCTAAATTACATTTAGAAAGAGGCCAGAATGGAGGCCTGTAAAATGGCCATGTGACTTTTACCTATAGCCCAGATGTTCTTCATTCAACTCTCAAGATAGTCTCCTTTTTAAAAAATAGATAATGGGAACACAATGGACAAAGCCAGAGGACTGTGGGTGTTTTGATGATGGCTGTGATATGGTGACAACACTTATGGACAATGTTATGTCAATGAAAATAATAGATATTATGAGTTTTACTGAAAAAAATGAATGTGACCTAAGAAAACTTAGGTTAATTTAAAAATATTTTATTTTTAGAAAGAGAAAAAATTTTGAAAAAGAAATTTACAATTCCTATTAAAAACTAAGTTGCATATATTCAATACAAAATATCCTCTAGTATAGTTATGAAAGTTTACCTTTTGCCAAACATTTAAACATTTACAAATATGTTGTCATTATGAACTAGGGAGTAAATGATCCAGAGTAAGTGGTCAATAACTTTTCCCCTTACACTCAAATGTATTGGTGTTTATTGCTTTATATAGATTTTTTTAAAAATATGTTGAAAAATCAATGCATTCTTTTCCCCAGAGCATTTTAGTTTAGTCTTAGATCTCAACTTTAAAAAAGAACCTTGACATAAAAATGGTATTAATAATTCATGGACTATATTAATGGCTGAGTTAAAACTTTAACAAGTTGGTGTTACAAAACTGTCAAAAATGTAACAGCCCTGCCTTCTTTAATTTCAGCTGCCTCTGATGAAGCATAGGGAAATGCCTTATTGGTGTGCACTGTTACCAATTATCTGACAGAGCCAGCGTGTATTTCCCACTAATCAGAAATAAGAGTGCAGAATTAAATCTCCCGTGTGAAACTCATCATTTACATATTTATGATTTGGAAATGATAATAAGGCTAATGAGAAACTCACATACTGTCTTTAAAAGTCAAGTCAATCTTACAGTTAATTTTCAACACATAAAGCTCCTGATACATGGTTGGGGAAAGATGATGTCTGTTGATAACAATTTATTTTAACTGAACATAGCAAGTGACTGGTACCCATACATGACATAAGGGGGTTGCTTTTAAACTGCCACCTTGGGTTAAGAGTGGAAGACAGGGTTAATAGAAATGGGTATAACACAAGAAGTTTATACAAATGCAATGCATTGGGGAAAATGGTGATAATCTATACCTGAATCCACAAACCTAAGTCCTGTACTACTTTACAAATGTCTGGGAGGATCAAAGAAGAGGTGGCCAGTTGTAGTTTTGTGAGGGCTCTTTACAGTTGTGTGTTGCATGTACATTTCTGAGTTGTGCAATGTATTGCTGCTATGACTATGTTTTCTAAGTGGCACTATCTTCAGAGCCAAAGCATTTGAATATGTTCAATGCTCACATCATTAGCTAAATAGAGGTAATGAGCTCCCACCCCCACAGTCACTCTTAGTAAGAAGCGCCTTATACAAGTCAGCGGTTTGCTGATACTGCCAGATGACCCTCTTTGTGTGTAATATGAGTTTTAGATCTCTGTGGGTGTTTTTATTTGTACACAGATTTGGGGCATACTTTGTGTAATCTTAACACTGTCCTAGACCTTATTTACAAAGTATACTTTTCACCCCTTCTGAGGTGACTTGAAAATAAGCTTTAAGTTTTAGTGCCATAAAAAATGTGTTTATTTCTATTTTGATTTCTCTTTAACTCCTTTCCCCAGAAGAATTTCTGCAGTGAATGACATTTTGCTGTGTGGAAAGAATAGAGACTTGTTTTAAGCTCTGTTATAGTACCTTATTACTATTAATGTTATGATGATGAAAATAATGCAACAATAGCAATCAAAACTAACAAAAAACATTAACAGTAGCCTATGTGGTCATGGGAACAATAGAGGATGATTATAGCTCTAAAAAAGGACAATGATTCCATGGTTTACACAGACTCTCCTATTTACACTGCTGTCTTAGTTTTCTATTGAGGCATTAAAAATGATAACAAATGGTGGTTTAAAACAATATACATTTTTAACTCACAATGTATTAAGGTCAGGAGTCTGGGTACAACTTAATTTGGTACTTTGCCAGAATATCACAGGCTGCAATCGAGGTGATGACTGGGGCTTTGGTCTCCTCTGAAGCTCAGTATAATCTTTCAAGCTAATATAGTAGCTGCTGGTAGAATTCAAACCTTTGTGGTTGTAGGACTGAGGCTTTAGGATCCTAGAATTCATCTATAATTTTTTTCTGTCTGCTGTCTCCATAGGCTGTTCATACCATACCAGTTTGCTTATTTGAAGTCGACAGAAGAATCATGCTCCAGTCCGCTAAGACAGTTCCTCATATAAAGTGACATAATCACAGGAGTGACAATCTATCACCTTGCCATTTTCTGTTGGTTAGAAACAAGTCACAGATCTACTTCTCACTTAGGAGATAGGAGTCTGTGAATCATGTGGATAGCCTTGCGATGTAGCCACACCACAATCACTGAAAGGCAGCATAGATATAGGCCCAGCTTACACAAACTCAAATACAAGCATTATCTTTTACTGGCTGGGTGACATTTGGAAGCTAACCATTCTCTCCTAATTTCATGTAAACATATTTTAAAAGTATAAAATAAGTATTTTTAAGACCAGTAAAATAAAACAAAGGCATGATCATAAAAAACTAAAAACTTGTGAAACAACAGAAAAATAAATTATAGTAGATGTTAATAAGATGATTAATTATAAATATGTGAACATAAAATTATATAAAAATGTAAAGGGTATATTTAGATTGAACATACTATCAAGTAAATGAATGAATTGGAAACTTAATAAAGCCTTCTAAAGAAAATACTAGGAGATTTTCAAAAACTTAGAAAGATTATTTTAAACTACAAAAGAACATTAAGAAAACATGACAGATAATCTGAGAAAGAGCAGAATTTATATTTTGGAAAAGTTGGAAACAATGGCAAAAGTGATGGTATATATTTGAAAAATAATTGCTCAGAATTTTCTAGGCTTATGGGAAATGTAAACCCCTAGTTTTAAAGTTAATTTCAAGCCACAAGCTACATTTTTCAGATTCCAAGACTCATGGTAGGAAAATTACTGTATAAAATAAATGAAGAAAAAAATTCTTTAAAAATTTAAAAAGAAAAAAATCAGATGGGGTGAACAAATAGGAGTCATTAGCTGCATTATTTTCTAGGAGAAACTAACAGATGTTTCAAAGACAATGAAACACAATTAGCTGTCACATTGAATTTACTTTATATTCTTAATATGTTATATATCTTATGAGATAGCTACTATTATTATTTCCATTTTACAAATAAGCAAATTGAGACCTTAAGAAGTTGAGACGTTCCTAAACTTACATAGCTATTAAAAGATGAAGGTATTTTCCTACAGTTTTATATCTGGCCAATTATTATTTGAGAGTGATGGCTAAAACAATTATTTTTCATGATATAATAGCAAGAATTGAATACCCTAAGTCACTGCAATAGGTAAAGAAATTGTATATATCAGGTATAAGAAAGAAACAGAAAATATAGAGCTTGACAGATCATGGCAACAAATTTGCTTTATTATAAATTTGATCTAGGGCCTCCCTGGTAGCGCAGTGGGTTAAGCAACGCACTATGGAACAAACCGCAGTCACTGCAGCATGAGTTCAATCCCTGCCGCCGGCCAGGGCTGGGACCCACATGGTGCAGCAGACCTCTCCTGCTGTGCCCGCTGCTCCCCTCAGCAGTGTACTTCCGTTGATCTGCCTGTTCTGCTC
>JAGFMF010012185.1:1032009-1058313 GCA_019455555.1 Galemys pyrenaicus | reverse complement strand
CTCCCTGCTCTCTGTGGTGAATCCTCTCACCCCCCCACACCTCTGGCCTGTACCCCAGTGCTTGTATGCATAAATAAATAAATCTTTTAAAAAAAAATTTATGCATACAAGCACTGGGGTACAGGCCAGAGGTGTGGGGGTGGTGAGAGAATCCACCACCAGACAGAGCAGGATGTAGAACAGACAGATTGACAGAAACACACTGCTGAGGGGAGCAGCGGGCGAGGCAGGAGGTCTGCTACGCCATGTGGGTCCCCTCCCTGGCCGGCGGCAGGGATCGAACTCATGCTGCAGTGGCTGCAGTTTGCTTCATAGTGCGTTGCTTAACCCACTGTGCCACCGGGGCGGACCCTCTTTTAAAAAAATTTAAAAAAAATAAATAAATTTGATCTATATTTAAAGTCGATGTGCTATAAAAATGTTAACTTCTTTCTGAGTTAAAAAGTAAAATCTAAAATGATAAGATTTATTGATTGTAATGATAGTTGTATTGTTAAAGCACAATAATATTTCCTGTGATATTGGGAGGAAAGCAAAAATACTGACCAACAATCCATAAATATTAAGAATTTATATAAAAATTATATTCTAATAACAACATATATCTGCAATATAATATATCCATAGAACTTGCAAACTATTAAATGGATTAAAAAAACTACGGGTTGTAGAAATAGTTTTAAATAGTGGCATAAGAGATAAAAAGAAAAAAAACAATACACATAAGATATAAAATAATGGAAATGTTAAACTATATCATCACAATTAAAGTAAATGAGATATCCCTACTAATGTACAAAGACTTCTTTTTGCCAAAGATGTTTTTGATAGAAAAGCATATCTAATCATCCTCTGCTTTAAAAGGCATATCAAAAATCAAAATGAAATTTTCTAAATAAATGGGCAAAAGATACAGTGAACCACTGTTCAGATAAATACTGTTATACATTACAATAAAAGAAAAATGCTATTGTACAATACTAGAAAAAAGGAAGCACTGCAATTTCACCAGACACTAACAAATCAAGCAGGTGAAGAAAAAAAAAATCCTTAAACTCAATGCACGTTTATAGAAAACTGTCTAAAATGTCAAAGAAACAATACCTACAAAACATATTTTTCACCATAAGGCAATTAAAGTAGAAACCAACACTTAAAAGTTTGGTTTAAAAAGCAAAATTATGTCTCAAAACTTTGAAAACATTCTGAAATAAGATAGTTTCTTTAAAACTTGTTTGATTGAAAATCTAAATGCAGTATTTGGAATTGCTATTGCTATTCATTCATTTTCAAGTGTTCTCATTGAACACTTGGCCCTTTGTTTCAACCTGACAAAATTATCTTAGATATTAACTCTACAACCATTGTAATTTTTATTCCTCCATGATTGGTGTCAGTTTTTATATTAATAAACATGTCTTCCATATATTCCTTTGAGTCATTTATAAAAATGGTAAATCTGTTAACATGAAAGACAGACTTAAACTCCTAATGCATCTAATTAGTGATGGAATAATGCATTAACCCTTCTAGATTATAGAGAGTTGTATTTTAATTATCTCTTTTTTATTCTCCCATACTGTGTAAGATAGTATTAACACAGCCTTTAAGCCTATGCCTGATTATGGACCTAAACTGTTTTTAACTTATCCATAAAAGGCTGAGAAAACATCAATATATTAAAAAAAAAAAAAAAGGACTTTGCAAAAGACTTAGGGGAGCAAGGAGCAATAACAAAAATAGATGAGTCTTCTGACTTGCAGGTATAAACCGTGTTTTTGAGACATACATTTTTCTTTGTTGACATGAGACATAGCAAAGAAAAAGAAAATTTCCCACAGCACTGACTTTCCAATCCCTCATCTCCCTTCTTGTATGATAAACACTAACCATAAACTTCACTTCTAAGTGGTATCCTCAGACAGTTTGCTTCACTAGTGAAAGCCAAGAAAGAAGACAATTTTAGCCTATACACACCTGGTGGTTGATAGCTTCAGTGATGTACAGCTCCCCAAGATAATAATCATATGCATTCCATAAGCATTCTGTTCATATTGTCATGGCAAGAATTGTTTCGGAAATAAGTTACATTACTTAGGCATTAAATTGCTTGGGGAGCCATCCTTTCCATAGCGAAGCTGTGGTACAGCAAGGATTTCTGTGTGGGCCTCAGTTTCCTCATTTGTAAAACAATGGTGTGGACTAAGTTAGTTATAAGGGTTCTTCTTGTCCTAGTCTTTAGCTGGGCTGTGATCTCCCCCACCCTACTCCCATCTGTTAAAGTTTGGCATGGCATAAAACTAAAATTCAAGAAAACTTTCTCTCTTTATATCTCAGTTATCTAGGAAAAAAATTCTCTCTTTTTTAAATACCTCCTGGCAGAAACATATCATGTGTTTCTGATTTAAGCTCATGCTCTTCTTCCTGTAGTTGGCTTAGGTCTCCCTTTTCATGGGTGTCCCAATTGTATATCTGGTCTCTCTGCAAGCTATGTTTTAGCCAGCTGGCTTTTTTAGTTTCTTGATATTGAATTAATTCTAGCCTCTCATCCTTTTAAGGCAAGTGAAGATTTCTTTTTATTGCTTGAATCTTCCTCATGTAGGATATTGTCTGCTATCTGCTATTTCCCCAAGCCTACTGAAAGTTAAGTCTTTAGCCAAATGCAAATGTACACCCGTGCAACTGGCCATATGACCTCAATCTTCTTTACGCATATCCTTAGCCTACAGCGCTCTGCTGACCCTGCAAAACTGCTCTAACCCTTTTCTGTTAAATATGCATTTCCAGAGCATAGTCATTGTCTTTTCTTTCTAATGGCTGTAGTGACAACTTTTGTTCATGGACATTAAAGAGTACCGTTATCTTACATAAGTGTGCAAGTTCCTTGTTGCAATGAGATGCTAACCTGTGATATGACCTGGGATTTTAATATCTAATCATCTCACTCTTCCACATGCTATGGATTGCTTGGAAACATAACTAAACTAAGACAGTCAGCTTGTCATTTGGGAGATTTATAGATTCTAATAGATCATAATTCAATATATTAGTCAATAACAGCTATTTTTGATTTGTGAATGAAATTTATATCTTGCCTTGGAGGGATGGTGATGTTTTAAGTCAGTGTTTAAGGAGGTATAGTAGGTCACAGAGTAGAGGCAGAATAGCAGTACATAATGCAGAAAGCAGAATAAATATGTTGTCCTTAGAATGAAGACATTGTCTGATATGTTTAAAGTATAAAGGTTGTTCAGAGAGCCATCATATGATAAGGTTAAAATGATAAGTTGATTAATAATTATCAAAGATAGGCTCCTAAAGAACTTTTCCTAATACAGCTTTAAAAGGTATATTCGAGAAGAGTAAATAATAAACATATATTTTTAATAAACATTTTCAGACTTTCAGGTGGCATATCAGACTAAGGTATTCTTAATCATCTATATATTTTAATCAAGACATACTTTTTTTGGAAATTATTATTAAGTTTGACTCAAGCGTCTTGAGTGAAAATTTTAATGCTTCTTTCAGTATCACAAGTTTTTTTTTTTTTTAAGTGACTGGGAGATTCTGTATCTCCCAGGTGTCCCAAATTCCTGCATAACAGTTTTATCAAACTATGAATACTTTGAACCTGTGCCTTTTCTACTTTTCCACATTTCGTTCTATTACTATGTCCAAATTTTCCTTTCAGAAAGGAGTTTCAGTAGAAGACTTGAAATAAGGTAATTATCTACTGGTAATTTAACATATCAGAAATGATATTACATTGTTAGATATGTAACATTAATATTACAAATATAATTAATTCACATACTTAAAAATTTCTTCACGCTTCTTTTTCTCAGAAGTTTCACTAAGGTGATGCCTTCTTATCAAAACCTGAGTTGGTCTACATTTTATCATTCCAGGTTTACAAAAAACACAACCAGTTACCCCAAATCATACTCATTACATTTGTTTATTAGAAGAATATATATTCTATCATTGTGTTTTCCCATTCACTTGAAGTATTTTATGGTAAGGAGGAATCGGGATTATATTTTGACCTGAGGACTATCTCATCTAAGAAAGCTGGGAACATCATGGCAATATGTTTAATTGGTATAAGAGGTTCTGCACTTTGGAGAAACTTACCAATTTTAGGAGAAAAATAATTTACTAGATAAAATTACTGAAGACTAAAAGCTCTAGAGAGAAATATTCACAAATTCTTAGGGACAAGTCCCCTAAAAAGTAAAGTTAGACTATTAACAAAGAAAGAATAACCCAAAAATGAAAGAATAAACCGCAAAAATGAAAACACATAGAAATGAAGTATCTCAAACACCAGTGTCTCCCAGGGAGTTGTCTGTGGTTCTTATCACACAATGCCAAAAACTTCGTAGGATTAGGTATCTTAACTTTTTTAGAAAAACTGTCTATTCTAATGTTCGTTATGTTTGAATTTGACTAACTCCAAAGTTAGTTTTTGTGTCTTTTGGGTAGATTCTTAGGAGCAGAATCACTGGATCATATAGTACGTCCTTTTTTAGTGTTTTGAGGAATCTCCACACCACTTTCTATAGTGGCTGGACCAGTTTACATTCCCACCAACAGTGTTTGAGGGTTTCTTTTTCTCCATATCTTCACCAACATTTGTTATTTCCAGTTTTTTTCTTTTTTTAATGTGGCATTATTACTGGTGTGAGGTGGTATCTCATTGTGATTTTGATTTATTTGTATTTTCATGACAATTGGTGATGTTGATCATCTTCATCATATGCTTTTCTTTTTTGGAGAAGTGTCTTGAATTCTTCTGCTCAATTTTTAATGGGGTTGTTTGTTTTTGTTGAGTTATGTAGCTCTTTGTAGATCTTGCTATCAGACCCTTATCATTTGTGTGATGTGCAGATATGTTCTCTCATTCAGTAGGATGTCTGTTAGTTTTGATTATAGAGGACTTTAATGTAAGACCTGAAACCATAAAATATATAAGAGAGGACATAGGCAAAACACTCCATGACATACATACACCTCAGAAACATCTTTGAGGACTCATCTACAGAAGCAAAGAAAATAAAAGAGAAGATAAACAGCTGGGATTACATCAAACTAAAAAGCCTCTGTACAGCAAGAGACAGTAAACATTTGATGTAATTTTTAATGGAACTTTAATGTGATCCTACCTACAATGGCCAGAGCACTGTAGAATCAAGATTTACTCAGCAAATTTTGTGTAGTGTGTAATTCCAATGATAACTTTTGTATTTCATGATTACACCATTCTTCATAATCAAAACCAATTTAACTTACAGTATTTTATTAAAATAAATAGAACTCTTAGAGAGGTCTAAGATGTATGAATGGTAAAAGCAAAATCTATCATGCATTAACAGAATAGAAGAGTTTGTAAAGTTCTGAAAGGTGTAATTTTCAGACAAGATATTCAGAACAATTTTAACTTTATAGCTTACATAATATGGAAATCACTCCATATCTAGAAATTCTTTAAAGATATTTGACAGAATATCAACAGTTTTATCCTCGACCCTAGACATGAGACATAGCCTCACTACTTTAGAAAATGAAATAATTTCAGGCTTTGAAGCCTATTTGAGGGTTGGCTATGTGTTGGAAATAATATATGTCAAAAATTCTTGAGACAGGGAAAAGATTTTTTGAATTAGAAGTTTTTATAATAATTTGATGCTGTATTTCACCACCTGTTACTATTAGATCAGCACTGTTTGCCAATATTTAACATAATAGGACAAAGCTAACTATTTTTGAGTAACAATGACTTTTCCCTCCTATTGCTATTGTTTTATTAAGTTCAATACACATGCAAAGATAAAGGAAAAATACTTTTTGATCTTCTAGAAATAAATACCATGTTCTTTTACCCAAATTAATTAAAAAAAATTTTCCCATAAGCTTTAATGTTATGATAATAAGCAACCAAATCTAGGATGAACCATTAGAGTTATCTGTTTTTATTTATTCACCAGTATAGGCAAGGCAGAGGAAGAGACAGAGAAAGCTGTACCACTGTCCCATTGAGTCTTTGCATTGATACAAGTATGCACTTGAATAATGTTAAACCAAGCTCTGTTGGTTAGGATATGAGAAAGAAACAATTAGTTGAATTGTGACATTGAAAACAATCCTCAGAGTAAACAACCATTTATGATCCTGCCCCATCTGAGAATAGGTACTGCACTGAATATATAGGAAATTAAATAGAGACTACAGGAGGTCACACAAAGAAGTTGGGACAAATTAGCTCTAAGATGAAAACCTTATTTTATTACCCCAAAGCAAAAGATTCTAAAATCTGTGCAATGTAACCAAAGAAGTATTTAGAAAAAAATCTATAACATTTAAAGCCTGATTTGGAAAAGGAATAACATAAAGACTTCTGTTCTAATAAATATCCACCTCAAAGCATTTAATAAAATATTTTAAGGACAAAAAAAAATCAAAGAAATAGAAAACATTTCCACAGAAATAAAACCCAGTAACATCAAAACTTGATTCCTAATAAAGATCAATAAAATCAATATATTTCTAGTCAGACTAATCCAGGTAGAATACACACACAAATTGTAAAATCAGCAATGGAAAAAAAATCACTATGGTTCATCAGGTATTAAAAAATTAATATGGGGCTTCCCTGGTGGCACAAGGAGTGGAGTACCACACTGTGGGGCCTAGGCAGCCACTGCAGGGTGAGTTTGATTCCTGGCCAGGAAGGGGACCCACATGGCACAGCAGACCTCTCCTTGTCTCGCCACCTGTTCCCCTCAGCAGTGTATTTCAGTAGACCCACCTGTTCCTCTCCCCTCTCTGTCTCTGGTGACTCCTCTCACTCTACACATCAGGCCTGTACCTCAGCTCTTATGTGGATAAATAAGTAAAATCTTTTAAAAAATTTTTAAAAAATGAACGAGGCAGGGAAGGATTACAGAAGGACATCAGCAAACTTTTGAGGTGACACATTCTTTTGATTACTATTTTTAACATGTTTATACACATGTTAAAATATCAAATTGTAAACTTTAAATATGTACAACTTATTGTATGTCAATTACATTTCCCAAAAAAGCTGTTAACAGTTTTAGTTATTCCAATACTTAAAAGTAGAAACACTGCATAACATATGTTATGGTGTATGTATATATACATACATATATGTGAGTTTTGTGAATGTCAATAAATATGCATTACAGTTATACTGAGTTACTTGTAGAATCTGCTTCTAAATGACATTTCCAATCATTACAGAGAATACACACTTTCTACTCAATTCTGGAAAGAAATTAAAATCATGGGATAATGGCAATTGATCATATTCAAGAAATGTTTAGCAAGTATTTGCTATCCTTCATTTATTGTTTTAAATAGCAAAATGTTTGCAATACACATAAAAAATCTGTGTTTTTGTTTTATTTTTAAAGAGTTAGAAACTCATATTTGAACTCAATCTCATGAAGAAGTTTGATGTAACTTTCCCTGGCTTCTGTTCTTTTCTGGTTGTATATTTTTACTGGCATGTGGTTTAATTAGTTTATATAATATAAATATACAAATATTAGGTTTTGCTTCTTTTGCTTATTGTTATCTTCACCTCTTGGTACTTCTAAATTCTGTAATAGTTGTGATTGTTAACTTTTCATGAATGTAGTGCCCTTTGATTTCTATCCATTCTTCTTATTCATACACAGAAATCACCAAAATCAGATGAAAACCACCTAGAGGATGTGAGTCAATGGAAGTAAGTCTCAAAGTGAGATGTGAAAGCACTTCCACAAACTCTTATGATGCAAATTAAATTGTAGATCCTGACTAACTTTGCCCTGACTCAGAATCTCTGTTCACAATAGCCAAAGAACTTGAACTTTAAAAAGTCCTAAGGTGATAGATACTAATAATAAAATCAAAGAGCTCAATTGTTAGAAAAGTTGGTTTCAGTGACCAAAACCTACTTATCTCAGACACTGTTATCAACAACTCCCGTATTCCTAAAAGGCACCTGTAAATGGTAGCTTTTAAGATACTGTGCATAGAAAGGTCTAATTTCTCTGTCAATGTTTAATGTCATTGAGATGGAATCCACTCACTCTGCAGAATGCTTACCTAGTCCAGCGACTTTTGTCACATTCCAGAAATTAAAAGTATTGACATTCAATTATAGGTATTTGTAAAGACAAAAAGAAAACATATAGGTTCGTCATCAGAATGAAGCACTTTAATTTCTCACATCACCTGACCCACCCGTCTTAAAGAGCTTTTTTTTTTTTTGAAATGGTACTAGCAATACCCAGCCATGAGATCTCAGATTTGCCTTAAACAAGAAACTTTTCCTACAAGCTCTAATTAAAAGGAAGTTTCAAACCTACAAATTAACAGTTTTAATATGCTGTTCCTGGTGATTAACTGCTTCATTTTAGCAGGCATTCACTGTTAACACTGCAACTGTTAATTTTAACGGCTTGATTTTTAAATTTGAAGAGGAGGAAAACTGGTTCAAAATGGTTCCTATAATTTTTACCATTGGTCTAACAATCTTTATTTAGAAAATTCTCTCAATTAACACTATACTCAAGAATTTCATCTCTTTTACCTAGACACTTAGAGGCAATCTCTTTCTGTTTCTCTCTTTTTATATAAAGTATAACTCAAACCTACCTTTTCAGGTTACTATTCCTCTGGAGATTGACTTTAAATTCAAAATCCTCTTTAAATTCAAATATTTACATGACTAATTTTTAGAGAACATGTTGTAATTAATAGAAATACATTTTGAATTTAAATTTGACTAATCTGTAACAGTGAATAAGGGGACATGTGAAAAATTAAATCACTTGAAAAATCTAAAATAAATGTGTAAGACCAGTTCTACAGAAAGTTGACTTCTCATTTAACAGACTTTTGCTAGTTCATTTGTATCCCAAGAGAACACAGCTCCTGCTTATCACAAATGATATAAAATCCACAGATAATACAAAATATTCCTTTTAGCCTCTAATTTTAAAGTGTTTTCTTAAAGAAAGCCTTTTTCAAAGTTGCTAATAAGCCACTGGAGTGACTGATTTAAAATGCATCACAGGTAATTGTAACTTACATATTTATATTAAATGTCACTTTCTTGTATCCATTCTCTTTTGTTTTAATCTCTTCATCATTTTCAACCTATTTCACCTGCTTTCTATAGGAAACCAGACTCATTAATTTTTGTGTAATCTGTCTGTTTACCCTTACAGTTTATTTTTACACAAATGAACAGAAGTATTAATATATATTTTCATATTTATAGTAATATGCATATATGTATGTTATAATTGTGTGTGCTATTTTATATAATATACATGTTTTCTTTTTTTAAAAAGATTTATTTATTTATGCATACAAGCAATAGGTTACAGGCTAGAGGTGTGGGGGGTGAGAGAATCCTCCAGACAGAGCAGGGAGCAGAACAGGCAGACTGACTGAAACACATTGCTGAGGGGAGCAGCGGGCAAGGCAGGAGAGGTCTGCCTGCGCCATGTGGGTCCCCTCCCTAGACAGCTGCAGGGATCAAACTTGTGCTGCAGTGGCTGTGGTTTGCTTCATAGTGTGTTTCTTGACCCACTGCGCCACCAGGGAGGGCCCTATATAATATACATGTTTTCTAGTGTATCCATGTTTTTCTATTTCTTTC
Source organism: Galemys pyrenaicus (assembly GCA_019455555.1). Taxonomy (NCBI): domain Eukaryota; kingdom Metazoa; phylum Chordata; class Mammalia; order Eulipotyphla; family Talpidae; genus Galemys; species Galemys pyrenaicus. Next base: position 1,048,631 of record JAGFMF010012185.1, on the reverse strand, counting down.
TCACAGGTCATTTAAAGCTATATTCTTTTGCTCTTTGGATTTTGTCCCTAAGAACATATATTTTGAAAATAACTCCATATATGCATAGCAGTTCAGACATAAACCATGTACTTTTAAATAGTGCATTGTACTTTGTTATGTTCATTATAGCTTATTCAACCACCCTTTCGTGAATGACCATTTTGTTTTCAGTTACAGACAATGCTGGAATAAATAACTTTGTACATATATATATTTACATAATGGAAATATTTCTTCAGGGTATATTCAAGAAATGGAAATGTAGGATCAAAAATAAAAATAAATATGTAAGGGTCTCTGTCTAGCTACAACTACTCTAACAAAAAAGTTTTTAGAGATTGTATCAGGAATTTATTAGTATACATTTTAATTTTTAAAAATGTGATATCTTAGAAATAATTCATTATTTTTAATTTATGTTTTCAAAATATGATTGAGATTGAATAGTATTAAGATGTTAAACTATCTTAATACATGTTTTTGTGAATTGTTTATGCTTTGTCCAGTTTTTTTCATGATGGGTAGGTATATTTTTACCTTAATTCACAATATTCTTTATATAGCAATGGTATTAGCTCCTTATATGTGATATATAGTACCCATCTTACAATACTTTATAAAGTTAAGTTTTTCAACATTTATTCATTCATACATCTGAATTTTCAGTTATAGAAAACAATCTCCTTCACCCGTAATACTAAAAAATTCATCTATTTTTTTCTATTACTTGCATAGTATTATTAGTAGTAGTAATAGTATTATACATTTAGAAACCTGATTCATTTGAAATTTGTGTTTCTATATATAAAATATAGATCTAGTTTCATCTTTTTCCATTAAGAGCTAATCATTGTTTTAAGATCATTTTTGTAGTGACTTAAGATCTATCCTTATAATGTATTAAACATCCATACATACTTGTTTTTATTTCTGGATGTTTAATTCACTGTCAGTTTTCTATATCTATTCATGTGCAAGTAATAATTCAATTACTGAGATTTCATTGCATGTATTAATGTCTGGGAAGCTAGTATACCATCATAGCTTTTTGTTTTTAATGTTTTCATGGCTATTCTTGAATGTTAGTTTTTCTGTGTTAATTTTAGTGTCACGTTTTCTAGTCTGATTAAAAAATAAAGCTTTTTAGGATTTTATTTGGAATGAATTTGATTTATAAATTAATATAAAGTTGAATTTATATTTGCTACCTTTATGTCTTTCAGTATAATTTTTCAAGATATTTTTGCACACCTCTTAAGTATCTCAAACTTTTTAATCATTTGTGTTGCTTTTATATACTATAACTGGTCTCTGAAGTTTGTGGAACTGAGCCTTTAACCTTTGGGGTCTATGCTAATCCTAGGTAATTAATGTTAAAGTGAATCAAATTGTAGGGTGCTTAATTGGTGTCTGCAGAGAACAATAATTTCTTGGTGTGGAAAACTTACATATTTGGTGTCAGAAGTGGTGTGAGAGTAGAGACAAAGAGATACATTTTTACAGTCTCACATAAAAATTGTAATAAAATAAAGAAAAAGAAGGAAAATGGGAGGAACAGGAGAATATTGCAAGTAATTATAATTAATATCCTCATAGAGACAGAAAGTTAATTGTATCTATAAATAAGAGCAGAAGTTATCATGAAAGAGTAATAAGAAAGTAAATTTTAAATGTAGCCTCTAAGTACTGAATGGCCATATTTTAGTTTTTTCCAGTGGAGCACAATTCTCTCTTAATGAAGTATTCTCCAGTTAAAGAGGCAGTGGCACAAGAGAGAATATCAGTCTCACACACCATGTCATCTGGCATGGATCTAAGGGCAAGGTATAAAAAGTTGGTCAGCGTTTTCACTAAATATAGGTCCAATTAAAAGTGACTTCTGTTCTAGGATTTGAATTCTCCTAGAAATGCCCCTCATTCCACCAAAAACACCAATTTCTGATATGATCATATATTTTCTAAGACAACATCATATAGCGTCATGGTTTTTGATCTGACTGGTAGATTCTGATATTTCAGTGAAAGTAAGATACAATAAAAATCTGCTTATATTACATTTGTGAAATACCTTATTTTTAATTAAGAAGAAATAGACTTGAAACTTAATGTCCTTGAACAAATAACACAATATAAATGAAAAGAATATACATAGCTCTCAGTTGATAGAAGACTATTATATAGTTAATAATATATATCATAAGTAAATCTTAATAGCATTGATTTTTATATGCAAGGAATGAGTAGATGACAACATAGACGACAAAACCTGAAAGACTAGATAATGAACCCACATGTCACTATGAAAAGGAAACGATCAGATTTACACATATGTATTCTGTATGTATTTACACATATATTCAGAATTGTTCAAAATCATTTTGATTCTTGGAAAAAAAGTAATTTTCTTTCCAAGCCTCTGAGGTGAAAATTGTTTGGTTTAAAAACAAAACAAAACACAAATTGTTTGGTTTAAAAACAAAACTATAGACTATACTTGATGTCTGGGAATCTGTGTCTGAGTGAAAGCAATTTAAAATTAAGAGTCTAGTGAACCACTTTTGGGAAATCACTAGAGAACATTACTGCATATGCCTGAAAATATGATGAAACAAATAACTCTAAAGGGTAAGTATTGCACTGGCAAAGTAACATTGTTTTAGTCAGCTTCATAAATCTACCAGTAAATCAGGGATCCATAATTTTAGGTATGTGCCCTTCAAATTATGAGACATTTAATAGATAAACATTTTAGTACAAATGGACTAGAATGGCAAGGAACTTTGGATGTATAAATTCCATTGGAAAGAAATTTGTTTTAATTATATAGGTGAACTATTTTTAATGTAACAAATATGCTTGGTATGGAAATATGGCTTTTCCTGTGGACGTGAATGTAAATTGGAAGTGCTGTGAAGTTCACCAGTAAGCATCTGTAACTATATTGTGGAAACTTTCCAAATATTTCCCATGTCAATTTTTATACTTTTTCCTTTATTGTCCAAATTCATCACTCTGACAAGAGTCAAATAACTTTCTTTATCACTGTCTTTCCAATCTTAAGCAATATATGCACCTGGAAAAGTCAGTCACTCTCAATGATCTATATTCTTTAAAAAAGTATTCTTTCACGATGAAGCTGACATTCTCAAAACAGATTTCATAACTACTGTGTAGTCACTGAAAATCCTCATTGTCAAAACCCCAAAATAATTTCAACTATATGCAATCTTTAAAGTTAAATAAGAAAAATTAAATAATTTGCACCAATCATTATGGCAACATAGTGACTTTATAGAGAATATTTTAGATACTGATTAGAAATGATAAGCAAGACTTTGTTTACCTTGGTCCTATCAGGATAAAGGTCCACTGTTTCACCATTATGATGTTGATTCTATGTTTTAAGAAGAAATTACCTTCTCTACTTGAAAAACAATCATGCCATTTTCTTAATTTTATTGTGTCATTTTTATGCATCTGTTAAATTTTTTTAAAGATTTATTTATTTATGCATACAAGCACTGGGGTACAGGCCAGAGTTGCAGGAGGGGAGAGGATTCACCAGAGACAGAGCGGGAAGCAGAACAGGCAGGCAGACTGAAACACACTGCTGAGGGCAGCAGCAGGCAAGGCAGGAGAGGTCTGCTGTGCCATGTGGGGCCCCTCCCTGACCGGAGGCAGGGGTGGAACTCATACTGCAGTGGCTATGGTTTGCTTCATAGAGCATTGCTTAACCCACTGCGCCACCGGAAAGGCCCTAAATTAAATTTTTAATGTTAAGACAACCTTGCATTTCTAGGATAAATTAATTTGGTCACTTTGTGTTACATTTTTATGCATTTCTGGGTTCCATTATCTAATGTATTTTAAGATTTTTTTTTATCCATGTACATGGAGAGTATTTGTATCTAATTTTCTTATCTTGTAATATCTTTGACAGATGTAGCATCATGGTTGTATTGACTTCATAAAAACAAGTTGAAAAATATTTTATGAGATGGGTACTATTTCTTAGAAGTTTGATAATATTTACCAATGAAATCTTATGACCTGGAAACATTCTTTATTGAGGGTTTATAACAAATTCAATTTTTTAAAAAAAGATATAGGAAAATACATATTTTTGCTTTTTTATATATATATTTTGCCTTTAGAGCTCATCCTTTAAGCTTGCAAACTCGGATTGAGAGAGAATGGAAGGGAAAAAAAGAGTGAAATAGAAATCATCTTACTGATTAGATGATATACTCTGGTACATTTGACCTTGAATTTCTACTGCCCATCTGCAATTGTTAATGCTTACTTGAAGAACTAAAATAGGTCTAATATCTAAGATGTGACTAATTAGTACAGTATGGCATTACAAGTGATATTATAAACCTACTTTTTAAAACCTTACTTATGGGGTACTATATTATTTTTTTTTATTCAGGACAGAAAGAATAACTCATACATTTGCCCTCTATAGAGTAGTGATTCCAGGGAGTACCACAAATAAGACAGACTCCCATAGCTATTTTAATATTTGTCTAGAACTTATCTTAAACAACTCAGCATATTTGAAGCAATGAGCCCAAGAAAATAAGCAACCTTAATGGATATGTAGGTCACAGTGGCAGAGGAACTTGACTGAAAATAATCAAACAAGGCTGATACATATCATGTGCTCTGTGCCTTCTATCTTGGGTCTTACTCAAAGCTGGCAGTGAATTTTTCTCTTCCATATTTGGCCCACTTGTGCATGGTGCTGATAATTATTTCAGTCTCAATTCAGTATTTAAAAAGACCTCCCAAGTTTTACATAGTGCTGCCTAAGACAATCATTAAAATATGTACAAACTCAAGCATAAACTATGTATGGGAACTTGAACAACTAATATGATGAAATGTCTGTGTTGAAGCCTGCACTTATGACTGTCTGGGGCATCTGTCAGTTGGAGTCTATGGTCTATAGCCCTATAGTTTTTTCAGATTATCTACTAAGTTAGGAAAATTATGTCTTCTATTCCTATGAAAGTAGCAGAAATTATTTCTTATGGGGGTCATTTGTTTTTATTTATTTATTTTTTTTTAAAGATTTATTTTTTTATGCATACAAGCACTGGGGTACAGGCCAGAGGTGTGGGGGGGTGAGAGGATTCACCACAGAGAGCAGGGAGCAGAACAGGCAGTACACTGCTGAGGGGAGCAGCGGGCACAGCAGGAGAGGTCTGCTGCACCATGTGGGTCCCAGCCCTGGCCGGCGGCAGGGATCGAACTCATGCTGCAGTGACTGCGGTTTGTTTCATAGTGTGTTGCCTAACCCACTGCGCCACCAGGGAGGCCCGTCATTTGTTTTTAAATGGAGTAGAACGGTTCTTGCAAAAAGCAAAAGTTGACTTTGGGAAACTAATAAATGAAATTAAAGCTAATAAATAAAATAGAATTTAAAGCACAACTAAACAGCTATGCCTATATGCTAGTAATTAAGTTATCTACATAGCCTCATATAGTCTTTTAAAATCTGTATTTTCCTTAATTCAACAGATTGATGTGAACATTGAAAGAGACATAAAATTTCCAACTTATTTTATTATTAACTCAATAATTATAAACAGCACATAACAATTTAGAAGTGCAGCAGTAAAGTCCAGTGAAAAAGACAAATGCATGTTGGTTAGATAGCAACTTAGTAAGTCATGGCAGGCAGATTAAGATTGATCATTGGTTATTATTTGAAAGATCAATAGTTTCATTTAATTTTAACTCTTTGCTTGTAAGAAATGCTATGTTAAATATTTCAGAGAAACATTCCAGATAAGAAAGTACCATCAACTCAAAAGTTATCCAAACTATGATTATTCACAACAAAGCTTATTTTATAAACATTGAGACATTTTAATTAAACTTTTTGAAAAATACAAGAGAAATAATAGTAAGTGCATGAATTAGGATAAAGTAATGATATAAACAAATATGGTTATTAAAGATGCTATACATGACTGAGATGTAGATGTGGATTAGTGCTTTCAAAATAAATAAAACATATCACCTAGCAATATTTATATGGGCATATAAATGCATGTTTTATTGCTATTACATAAAGTTATATTTTAGGGAGAAATATCTATTATATGTATATATAAATATAGACATACAGACATATACACATGTATGACATAAAATTAAATATTAAGAATCAAATTAATTATTAAAATTATGATACATTCCAAACAAAAATACATCTCTAATCTACAAAACTTATATTATTTTCTAGTGTAATAGTTATTAAATTATTGATTAAATGGTGCTAAACTTAAAATAGCTAAAAAAATTTTAGCAGTTAAGACTGAAACATTCAAGAAACATAATTTCTATCACATACATGTAATCACTGCAGATCACAACAGATGGGTTTTTTCTCAAATTAGTATAATTGTGAAATCATATCTAAGAAAGTTATATTTATCATTAAATAAAAGTTGCTATTTTCATTTTTTATTTTTCAAACATATCCTAATATGAAATAAGTCAGCAATATTAAATTTATAATAAACCATGTCCAAAGAAGTTTTATTAAACTTTTGAAAGTTGGTTTTTATTAAGAAAAAAAGTAATTTTTATATTTCATACAAAAAATGACTATTTATTGAGGTTGTACAAACGTCCTGGTTAAAAAAAAACAATGAGAAATCTACTAAATAAATTGTGTTGTTCAAGTAATATATGGATCCTAAACAAACAGAAGAATACTCTAAATAGGGTCCAGCTTAGTATTTGATAATGAATCAATAAAGATCTTCATTAAAGCCAGGTTCTAAATAAAGCCCATGCCATCAGTACTGTGTAGGAAATAATAAAAAGAAATATTTTTGCATGCTGTAGGTGAAAAATTCAATGTTATCATTACACAGGTAATGTAATTATTTACTTAGATGTTTCAAGAGGATCAACTGAAAATTATTTAGATATACTAAAAGAATTAAGATACATAATAAAAGGGCCTTCCTGGTGGCACACGGGGTTGAGCTCCACACTGTGAAGCTTCTGAAGCCACTACAGCACCAGTTCCACCCTGGGCCAGGGAGGGGACCCACATGGCATAGCAGACCCCTCCTGCCTCACCTGCTACTCCCTTCAGCTGTGTATTTCAGTTGATCTGCCTGTTCTGCTCCCCACTCTGTCTCTGGTGAATCCTCTCACCACCTGCACCTCTGGCCTGTACCCCTGTATGCATAAATAAATAAAATCTTTAAAAATAAATACATAAAAATAACAATACATAATACAAGAAGTTAAAAATAGTCAAAATGCTAAAAAAGAATATTTTATGTATAGATATTATGTAGCTTAAATAATTTAAATAGTTCAGTGATGCAATGGTAAGCATATATAATTGCATTAGGTAGGCATGTTCTTCCCAAATGAGTGATATATTAAAATACAGTCAATGTTAAAGCTAATATTTCAAATAAATGAATATATCTAAACTCTATTGTCAATCAGTGGGTGAAAAAATAAATTACTAAAAAGTGACACTTATTCACACCATGTGATGCACTTTCTGAGTTTACCTATTACTTTTTTTAATGTAGAAATATTAAAAACCCATGAAATATGTAGAAATATGGTTTTACTTATTTAATATCAAATTAAGGCACTTCTGAATAGAAGGAAAAGAAAACAAATAAAGGAAAAGGAAAAAGAAACCAAATAAAAAGGAAAAGAAACCAAATAAACCACTTTATAGATTTGAATATACATTTTTAAAAAATTTTCTAAAATATTAAAATCATTAAGATATGTAGGAAATTTTTCATGTTAATGGACAATAATATTACAAAATATACTAATACATGTTTGCCAATTTGTAAAGTATAAAAGTATTCAATTATTTACTAGAGAAACATTAAAATATAGCATCATTGTTCACCTATCAAAACTGACAAATACAAAAAACGTTTTCAAGGTACATGAAGCCAGAATCTTCTATTCTTCTTTATCATAACAATTTTGGTTTATTTCTACATTTATCTAATATACCCCTTTAAAGTCCCAACTGTATAATAAATAGTGATATCTTCATTTTAGACTAAGGAAACTGAGTTTGGTAGAGCTTAAATGACCTGCTCGAGGTCATACAGAAAACTGCAGAATGTAAGGGGCTATACCTAACTCTATAGTCCTTTCCATATGCCTCCCCCATCCATGTGTTGGTTCTCTTAATGAACACACAATGATGGAAGTAATAAGGTGGTGGGGTATTCTTATCCCAAGTAATTGTAAGTCCCTTAACTTTTCTTTATTGTACAAACTTTTGTAGAACAGAAAAAAGAGCAACCTCATGATCTGGAAAGCCATCAAAGATAGCGGATCAGAACCATGAGAAATTCCAGCAGTTCATAATGACTAATTAAGACTTAATCAGAATCCTGTGGAACTGAGAAGCCTCCAGTATGATAGAAATGAAAGTGAGAATGATCATGAATAGAATAAAATAGTGAGTTTTCTCAGAAGAAAATCAGGATATTCTCAAGATTAAAAATAGTAGCAATGAGAGAATATGGGCCATACAGAGTCACCAGATTAGGGAAATAGGGCTATTTTGTCTTTAAATCATTAATCTGTTTTCCTTAATTCATGTTGTATCTCCATTTTACAACATCCAGCATAGCTTCTCATGTGAAAAAGGAAATTTTGACCCAGATCAGTTTCTGGGGATTTACGGAAGCAGAAACGTATTAGCTCTAACTTGCAATATTTTGGTTGAGCTCCTAAAGGTTTAACATTACTTCAGTACCTGTTTATCTGGCATAAACTTACATCCTGAAGAGTCTTCCTTTGGTCATATATTATGTACTTGCCCTTCCAACTTTGTTACAATAAGAACAAGGACCAGCATACCTGTAATGAAACAGACATCACTGATACTGAATGAGGAGTTTCATGTGAGCTTGGAGAAATATCCTCAAACTACTGATATTGATCAATATAAGTATTGATCAATATTTTTTATAACTAATTATAAATATGGCAGCACAACAAAGAATCACTAATTATTCAAGAAAATCAGCATCTTAAAATAGAAAACTAGCCACAGAGAGTCAAATAAGGTATGTACAGAATAATAGTGTAGATCAACGAAATCAGAACTGTGTGCAATTCAAATCCACTGGGAATATTGAGAGGTTGTCATAGCCACAGAATAAAATGCAACTGTTATACAAAAATTAAATAGAGACCTGAAAATTAAAAAAACATGATGGGTAAAAATTTAAAAGTAGAGAATAAGCAAAAAACCTAAACATGCTGCATATTAGACTAAACACCGTAAGATATTAAATCGCTCATTTGGTAAATGGAGTCAATGGATTATAATGTACCATGAAACATAAAGGAAGAATAACATTATGATAGTATTAGAAATTGGAAAATCTGTGGTATAGGAGTTATAGGAAAAATGAAAAAAGAAATGGAGAAAAGGAAATACAAAAAAAAAAAATGATTTTCCTGAGCTGAATAAAATCTCAAGTTTACATGTGGGTAGTATTGGTGAAAGAGACCGTAGGCCTCAGGCAGAAATTTAAAAGTTCCAGTGCTAGAAGCTTCGTAGAAGCCTCCTGTGAACAATGCAGATAAGCAAAAGGTGAAAGTTGTGTAGGAATTAGGATTAAACTGGCATCAGATTTATATTCTGTAGCTCAAGATGTTTGAATAAAATGAAATATTTTCAAATTCTGAAAGAAAATTTGCAAATGTAGAACTTTACATGCTTCAAAATTATTTGCTTTTAAGTTTACATTTCCAACTTGCAAAATGGTTAGAAAATCATCAAAAGCAATTGATGATTCAGTCCAACAAAATAAAGAACCATTGAAATGATAAAATATGGAAAACAGGATTGTGCAAAGAAACTAGCAGTACTTAGAGTTATATATAATAGCTAAAAGTGTTGCTGTAAACCTTAATATTATTGATAAAATTTACATCTATAAAAAATAGAAGCACATTGAAAATATAATAAAAACCAGAAATTAAAACTGCAGAAGATTTCAACAAAATATGGGATATTGGAAAGAAAAGGAAAAAGTGACAGCTTGCAAAAAGTATTTTTATTTGGAAGGAAATATTATAGTTGCTGAATAGTTTTCCATGTTGATTGAGAAATACGTTTAAATATTAAACAAATGTTTAATGTAAATGTCACTTTAATAATGATGGAGTAACTATATTTAGCACCAGATTACCTACCTCAAGACTGTTTTTCGTGTCTGTTTGTAAGAAAAAAATATAAAGTTTCTGTCTTTTTAAATTACTGCTATATACTGTGGAACCCAATTCTGACTCATACATCTTCTGTCTGGGTGAAAAAAATACCTCCCATGGCTTTAATTTTAGTTTTTAAGATTTTATCTTCAGATTTCAGTTTCTTTTTTGCAGTCTTCCCCCTCTAGATGTTTTTTTACACAGGTATTTAAATGAGTACAATTCATTGCACCCTTTAATAATATCTAAATGGGTATTGTTTTTGCAATTTTGAAAAAGATCCACCTTTTTCCCCTCACATGCTATTGATTGTTTTGTCATCAATATATATACTATAAATGTATACAATTTTAAGTTTAACTTTTTTAACCACTGTATTATGAAAAGAATGGCTTTATGTTCAAGGTAGCAAATTGGGAAGTTGGTGTCAATATATTCCAGGATACTGCAAACGTACCTTGGAAATATTGTGGGTTTGGTTCCTGACCACTGCAATAAAGCAAAAAATGCAATGTAATGAGTCACATGATTTTTTTGTTGTTGTTTGCTAGTACACATAAAGTTGTGTTTACATGATAAATGTATATTAAGTGTATATCAGCAAATATCTAAAAAATGTGTACATACCCTGATGAAATGAGACACAGAAACACTTAGTGAGCACATACTATTGGAAAAATAGCACTGACAGACTTATTTGATGCAGGGCTACGGCAAACCCACAATTCACAAAGAAAAATTCAATAGCTGTAGAATGAAGCTCTATAAAATGAGGTATGCCTATATTTAGTCTGTTGTTTTTTTGTTAGGAAGCTTTTATAATTTTTCTTTTTTGCTTCAGTTTTCTAAGACTCTGTCAGGCTATGTCTAAGAAGTTACTTATCCTGTTTGATTCTTTGTGTACCCCTTTCCATTTGATCATTATACCTTTCAAACAATACATTCTTCACAAAAATTTGTTTTTATAAGTACATTTAAGTTTTATTTTCCTAGTAAACTTTAATTATAATGGAGTGTTATCAACTGTAATTGATAGCTATAAGTAATATACTCTTTTAAATATCTATTTGTTTATGCATATAAGAGGTAGGGTGTGGGCCAGAGATGGGGGTGTGTGTGAGGATTCACCAGAGACAGAGTGGAAGCAGAATAGGCAGATCTACTGAAATACACTGCTGAGGGGAACAGTGGGTGAGACAGGAGAGGTCTGCTGTACCATGTGAGTCAGCTTCTGGCCAGGGAATCAAAATGGTGCTTCAGTGTCTACAGAAAACTTCAAAGGACTGAGACTTAACCTCTTGTGCCACCACAGGGGACCTACTCTTTTGTTTTTATAATGAGATTTATGTTGTAAGGGAGTAGTAACCAACTGGCCCATTCTTTCTTCTTGAACTGGAAGTGAACACCTTATTTTCCAAAAGTGGTTATGTGTGACAAAACCTTCAAAGCAAAAATACTTAAGGTTAGCTTTTGACCTGAACATATCTTGAACTGATCTGGCAAGTCAGCCTAACTGATACCAACATAGAAATTCCAGATAAAATGGAACAATTTTCAAAAGAAATAACTTCTTTAAAGAAAGTGAAATTTCAAGTGCTAAAAGTAAAGAGTGAAACCAAAATCCATCCAGGAAGAGAGAGCTAATCATGCCAAAGGCCTTTAGAAGACTGAGACTTAGATAGGAACCCAAATACTTGTGATAGGAAATTTTGCCCTGGATCCTAAAAAGCAGGAGGTTCCAGAAGTGAACCTCTTACACAAGACTTTCAGCCCCAAAGAACTGCAGCATTTGTGAACAGAGATAGAACTCTGCATTCTCTTTCTAGGGAATCAGCACCAAAGCTGACTATATCATAAGGCAACAAAAATCAGCTGCAAGGAATTGATAGGAACCTATGCCGTGGAATCTATGTAGGTTAAGAAGAGTTAAAAGACAAACTGCAGCATATAAGCATTTAAAAAATTTTGAATCTGTTGAGCAAAATTAATTTGAATTGGACAGCGTCAAATGAGACGTGGTTAGAGGAGCTCCATGGAAAGGAGCAGGGACTGAGATTTTTAATAGAGAAAAGGTAGACGGAAAGTAAAGAAATTGTTGATTGTTGGTACTAATTGAGTAATGGTAAAAATTTGACATATCCATTATAAACATTTGCTTACTGTTATGTCACTTTTAAAAATATTTGGAACTTTTTTATAATAAAATTTACAAATTTTTGTTTAAAATATTTTATTATTAATAAAGGAGAAAAAGCTTAAAAAGTAAACATTTGTTAGGTTTTCCTTAGAGAAAAAAAATCTTGAACTATCAGGTTTTATAAGATGATTATATAATAACTATTGGTTGGTAACTAGGGTCCTCTTATTTTTATTTCCTTTCCTACTTTTGCAAAATATGTTCAGTTAGTTGGTTTGGTTATGTAACTTTTAACAGATTCCCTGTTGTCTTTTCTCATTTGCCCCTTTATTTTTATATTGCTCTGTCTTAGATGATAATAACCTATTTATACATCTTATTTCTGTTATTTTTGATCACTTTATAGCCTTTCTCAATTTTAATTTTCTACTATATACTAAAACTTTTTGTCAGTTGTATTTTTTATGTGACTGGCATACTAGTTTATCTTCAGTAATATCCCCGTTATTAATTTGATTATTAATCAGTCATTTACATGTCTGTCTAACTTTGGGGTGACATTTTTACTCCTCCCTTTGGTACATAGGTCTCTCACCTTCCCATGACTTCACAAACCTCCCATGTCCACACCCCATCGCCTCTTCCCCCTCTTCTCTTTCTCTCCTCCCCTGTTCCCCCTATACCTTCCTCCCTGGAAACCAGAGTTAACACAGCAACCAGAGTAAATTTTTAGAAATTTATCAAATTTTTTTCATATTTTATCTGTGTATTTTTTCTGGTTATTAAATTTCCGAATATAAGTGAAACCGTCCAATAACTGTCTTTCACTTCTTGACTTATTTCATGTAACATAATCACCTCAAGTTCCATCCACTTTGTCCCCAAAGGTACTATTTTATCTTTTTATTTTATTTTTCAAATTCTTATTTTAAATTATTTATGCATATGAGAACTGGGGTATAGGCCAGAGGTGCAAGGGGTGAGAGGATTCACCAGAGACAGTGGGGAGCAGAACGGACACCTACTGAAATATATTGCCGAGGGCAGCATGGTAAGACAGGGAAGGTCTGCTGTGTGTGTGGGTCAGCTCCCTGACTCAGGTTGGCTCTGTGATAGTGCTGAGTCTTAACCCGTATGCCACCAGGGAGGCCCCTGTTTCATATTTTTTTAATAGCTGGGAAGTAGTCTATTGAACATATGTTCCACATATTTTTTATGCAGGCATCCACCACTGGGCTTTTAGGATGGCTCTGTGAATCAGCAATTGAGGACAGTGCTGCTATGATCTTAGGAGTATGTAAGTCACTTTCCATTAGCGTTTTCTTATTCTTTGTGTTAAGTACTTAGCAGAGGCACTGCTACTGCATATGGCATTTCCATTATATTTTTTTAGTTTCATTTTCCATAAATATTGTACTAACATATATTCCTAACAGTGGCTGAGAGTTCCTTTTCCCCTACATCCTCTCCAACATTTGTTGTTTTCATTCTTTGGGGTATGGCCCATGTTCAAAAGTGATATCTCTGTGGTGGTTTAGATTTACATTTCCTTTATAATTAATGATGTTTAATAGTTTTTCACATGACTCTAAGTCATCTGAACGTCTTTAGAAAATGTCTCCACTACTAATTTTACCTACTTGTAATTTTATTTTGTCATCCACATTTGTTGGATGTTTACATCAACATGTAAAACTCCTGTTGGAATAGGCAGAGTGACATGTATTTCAGGATACGGCATTTTCCTTATAGAGAGTCCTCCAAATTCCTAGTGTTGATTTCCATACTACCCTCAAAAATGAGTAATCTAATTTTGAATTCCTTAATGTGAATAATCTAGAAGAGGTAGAATTAAAAACCACTTACAGAATATCCTACTTCACTGAGTCATTGGAATGGTATTTTCTTTTTATATAATACATTCCAAATTCCTTGTGTGTGTGTGCACATGTGTATATATATGTGTGTGTGAAAAAGTCACTTATCTCATGTTTTCTTCTCCAAGAAAATCCCAGACAGTCACTAATACATAAACAAATTGTCAGACCAGGAAAGTAAAGCACATGAGAGGATCATTGGGAGAAGACTGGGATTTAGGAAATATTCTCCAGAGGCAAACTGCTTGAGGAATTTCAATACTGCTACCAAAATTCAGTGCTCTGATGCAGAGATAGTGTCCACACCTTTGTCACTATGCCCTTGTAGTACTTGGATATACTCAAGATAAGAATTCAATAGATGTTGAATACATTAATAAGCAAGAAAGAGGTAGTTTATTTAATATGTAAGAAATAGATCTACATCAGAAGTGAGAATGAGTCAAAGCCATACATTCTTAAACTGCACAAAGCAAATGACTTGATCTTCTCTGACCTTTTAGATTCTTGGACTATAACTTTCAATGACATCAACCCTCTTATAAAATCAGTGGCTAGAGTTCAAAATACAAAAATCTTAACTTTTCACACAGAATATAGTTTTATGCTATTAACCTACAAGAGGTCAACCCTTTATATGTCAGAAATTTATTATGAAATTTCTTCACGTAATGATCAAATAAAATTACAGATACTCTTATGGCTATGCTTTCAAATGTAGCAGAATACTCTTTGATGGAAAAGGTAGTGGAACATTCTATAAAAGAACTGGATTTCACCAAATTCCAGTGTAAGTGCTTAAGAAAGTGTTTATTCATCTGGCCTCTTAGTCTTCTATCTGTAAAAGGAATACATTAATTTAGTCCAGTGGTCTTTTTAACTGTTTTTTTTTCTTAGTCTGTTAGATTATAAATCAATTAGGTGGTCACCATCATAATTTCAGTATATTAAAAAGGAATTAGAACTAGAAAAAGCTATATAATGTGTGCCTTCTTGCATATATAAAGTTAAGTATTATGAAAACTAATTTCAAATTCATGTGTGTGTTTTGTAAATGTATGTACTGGATCAGTATAAAACATGTTTTTACTGTAGATTGTAGTTTAAAAAACAGATGATGGCATTCTATTTTAGTTGCACTGTGACACTCACTTTAGAGTACTGTTTAGTGTTCCATTCAAAGGTGTACCTCTTGTTTCTGCTATAATTTTCTCATCTTCTGGGTGACAAGACCAATATTTTTATTATTTTGTAATCCTAGTGACTAGCATATAGTACATCCAATAACTGTTGAGTGAATAAATGCCTAGAATATCAAGCTAATTATTGATCTATCCAAATATTAGTGCCACTAATAGTCTTAGAAAAACTTCAAATAGACATATTCATATGTTAAGGAGAAAGTTGAATTGGGAACACTTTTAATGAAGTACAAAAAAGAAAATTTTAAAAGGGTTTTACTTTATTGTTGTTAACAGGAAAATGGAATGAAACTGGAAATTTAATTTAAAAACTAGTGTTCTCTTCAGAATTAAGTAGGAGCATATGTTCACTGTAAAATTTTAGTAAATAGATAATCCTTAAGGAATATAATTAAAAGACTCCCTCATTTAAAACATTCAATAGTAATTGATATTTTAAGGTGTCACAATTGTCATATATTCACACACATGATATAAAATGCTTATTGATAAAACTGAACATCCCACACACTGAGAAAAATCAGATTTATTTTTTGCTATTCTCTTAGAATCCTGATGGTTATATAGATCCATTGCCTAATGTGTAGAGAAATAGTTAACAATGAGGCAGAAATGTGATATAAATTTCTTGGAGGGAAGAGTCCCCAAATTAGCCTCATGTTCACTCTTCAGCCTGAGTATTCCAGATAGAGGTAGGAATTGGAGGAGAGCGTTGTATTTGAGCTAGGTGGCCAAGTTTCCTGACCTGCAAAGAACAGGGTAGAATCCTCAAAACAGCATTAATTACCTAGAAGGAAAAAAAATGGAGTTATTATCCAGGATTTAGGTTTTTTTACCAGAAGTATTCTATTGGAGAAATCTATGTGGCAGATCAAACATCTAATTATAGAGCATCAGGTCTTCTTCATATTGTCACTTCTTCAAGTATTATAGGAACAATTTTTTTCTCCAAAAAAGACTTGCAGTAGAGATGAGTACCCCTCTCTCCTTGAAGCTCCAGGTTCCTGCCTAATTCCCTAGGTTAAGAATATACATACTCTTGGGCCTCCCTTGGTGGCGCAGTGGGTTAAGCAACGCACTATGAAGCAAATCGCAGCCACTGCAGCACGAGTTCGATCCCTGCTGCCGGCCAGGGGGGGG
>JAGFMF010012185.1:985191-1031394 GCA_019455555.1 Galemys pyrenaicus | reverse complement strand
GAGGGGAGCAGCGGGCACAGCAGGAGAGGTCTGCCGCGCCATGTGGGTCCCCTCCCTGGCCGGCAGCAGGGATCGAACTCGTGCTGCAGTGGCTTTGGTCTGCTTCATAGTGTGTCGCTCAACCCACTGCGCCACCGGGGAGGCCCTCATGAAGTACTCTTAAGGTAATTATCTTGTAATGCAGTAAACTCTCCTCCGATAGGGTTAGAACATTAATGACAAAAAGGAAATAGCTCCAAGTTTAAGTACATTTCATAATCCTCTTTGCTGATTCTGGTTAGGTTTGCAAAACAGATGCAAAATATCATTAAACAAACTGTCCAAGAATGCAAAAAATTGGGAGAGTGAAATCAATACAAAGTCATGAAATTAATTATGGCATTGGCTTGTTTAGCATTAAGTTTTATGATACTATAAATATTTTGTTTTTGGTGATGTTCTACAAAGTTAACCATTCAACTTACGACATAATTGAGTCCAAAGATAACTTAATGTATACAATAAGAAAAATAGAAAGCAAATTTATAAATTCTCTGTTTATATTGCTAACTACAATCTTTGTTTAACTAACAGGTTGTGCATATATATATGCCATTAGTGATCATTAATCTATGAAACAGTTCTTGAATTTCACAAGTAGTTCTGAATTTCACAAGTTGCATTTCACATCAGGGAGTCAAGATTATTCACCACTTTCATATGCTAACACCTGTGATCAAGGCATAAAGCCTGATAAACTAACATTTAGCTCTTTGTATAAACACATAAGCAGAAGGATAAGTCATGAATTTGCCAATTGCTCTTCCCTGCTGAGGATATTAGATGATATTCATAACATACGAACATGAGCTTTGGAAATGTTTGTGCCCTCCCACATAACCAATCTTAGAATATTGAAAATGCTAGTCCGTGATCCATCCCCAAAGAGAAACTGAACTTAACATTTAGGGTAGAATCATTTTCTTCATTGTTTTTTAGTATGGCATATTGGAGGCTGAGAGGGAGCCAGACTTTCAAGTTTGGCAGGTTAACCCAATGCTTTTGCTGCATCAAAAGAAACAACATATTTTTTTTCTTCAAATTTACAATAGATGAGATTTTTTTGATACATATAAATATTCTAAGTCTGGTGTCTGTTCTTTCATTTCATTCAACATATGAGTTTTATTTGCTTTTACCAGAATTTATATCTACTTGTTACATGTTTTATATAAGACTTTAAATGATTAAATAGCATAGTAGGATGCATCCTATTAATAAATGAGGAATTCTTTCATAATATATGTGGTAAAACTTAAGTAAAATCTGTCTGCTTGATTAAAAAATTGAAACTCTTCAATTCCATATTGTGAATTCCTAAATTATATGTAAACAGAAAAATTAAATATAAATTTATTTAGTAACTTATAATTGCTTATATTATTGATTATATTACCTTCTAATGCTTTTATTATTAGATGAGTTTAAATAAATTTTACATAAAGTTAGCTAGTTGATTACTATAATTTTCTCTGATTCAAATATTTTAATACCACATAATCCAGCAATTCTACTCCTTAATATTTATCCACAGAATGCAAAAACACTAATTTGAAGGGCTACATGAGCTACTATGTTTATGACAGTACTATTTATAATAGCTAAGCTATGGAAACAACTTAAGTACCCAAATATAGAAAGTGGATAAAGAAGATAGTTGTATAGATAGATAAGATAGATGGGTAGGTAGGTAGGTAGATGCTCCCCAACTACAAAGAGATGGAATCTTGCTATTCAAGATTGCATGAATGAAAATAGAGGGGATTATGATAAAGTAATACAAACCGAAAGGAGAAAGAAAAATGTGATTTCACTCAGGTGTGAAATGTAAAGAAATAAAGACAGAAAAAGCACATACTAGAAATGACTACAGAATTGAGGCTATTGAAGCCTTCCTGGTGCACAAGGGATTAAGTCACAGCACTGTGAAATGTCCATAGCCACCGCAGCTCAAGTTCAATCCCCAGCCAGGGAGGTGACCCACATGGTGCAACAGACCTCTCCTGTTTTGCCTGCTGCTCCCCTCTGTAGTACCAGTCTAACCATCTGTTCTGTTCCCCATTCTGTCCTTGGTAAATCCTCTCACCTCCTGCAACTCTGTATCCCAGTCCTTGTGTGCATAAATAAATAAATTTTAAAAAATTGAGGTTACTATGTGGGGGAAATAGCGATGAGGGACAAAGGAGAGAGCGGGGCCAAGTCTATTGTGAGGAGCTACGGTTGCTTTGATGGTGGGTGCAGTGCTCTAACTTTCATCCAAGGAAGTGTGAACCTATTCCTCTAAATCATATTCAGTATTGTAAATAAATGTATCTCACTAAAAACAATGTCACAAAAATATTTACAATATCAACTATAATGAATATTTAGTCAAATTGATGGAGTCTCACCCCAGTTGATCTTGCCTTTTCCCATTGTTAGAAGTTATTAATCAAACTTTATTTTTAAGAACTGCTTCATTGATAGATGAAACTGTGAATCGTAGGACTGGTAAAACTATTAGCAAGGTAAGAAAATTTGTTTATTTCCCAAGGAGCCATTTGTTCTTCAATTTTTATAACAACTTTATTGTGATATATTTTACATACTCTAAGTATTCACCTACTCTAAGTATTCAATTCACTGATTTATAATAAATTCATAGGGGCCTCCCTGGTGGCTCAGTGGGTTGAGCATAGCGCTATGAAGCAGAACGCAGCCAGGGAAGTGACCCACATGGAGCCGCAGACCTCTCCTGCCTCACCCGCTGCTCCTCTCAGAAGTGTGTTTTGGTTGACCTGCCTGTTCTGTTCCTCACTCTGTCTCTGGTGTATCTTCTCACCCCCCATGCCTCTGGCCTGTACCCCAGTTCTTGTATACATAAATAAATCTTTAAAAAATATGTAATAAATTCATAGGATTGTGCAACTATTAAGAATGTTTTCAGGGGTTTCCTTGGTGGCACAGGTGTTAAGTCTCAGCACTATGAAGCTATAGGCAACCACTACAGCACAAGTTCAAACCCCAGTCAGGGAGAAAACCCACATGGTACAGCACACCTCTTTTGTCTTGCCTGCTGCTCTCCTCAGCAGTGTATTTCAGTAGATATGCTTGTTTTGCTCCCCACTCTGTCTTCATGAATCCTCTCATCCCCCGCATCTCTGGCCTACATCCCAGCTTGGCATGTATAACTAAATAAAATGTTAAAAAAAGAATATTTTTATACTTCAAAATGAAAAACCATACCAAAAAGTCATTTCACTGTCCCTCCCCCACCAGTCCCTGAAAACTAATGATCTATTTTCTATTTTTAAGACTTAATCTACTCTGGCATCATATATCAAGGGTTCATACAAAATGGCTTTTAGTTTCTAACTTCTTTTACTTAGTATGCTGTATTCAAGGTTTCCCCATGTTGTAGTATTTATCAGTACTTTTCTTTTTATCAATAATTAATTTCCATTGTTTAAATGTCATTTTAACTCTGTGTGAAAGGTTTTATAAGTTTGAAAAAATTTGAATACATTTTTTATGAAGCTCTAAATTCCTAAGATAGTAAAGAGATTAGTGGCAATTATTTAGAATTTACAAGCTTTTTCTCTTTGATGATGTTATACTTACTTCAAACTCAATGGGTGCTTGAAATGTGAAAAGTAGATACAAGTGGAGTCATTTTAAAATGAGGCCAGAGATGCCACAGTAGAAAAATTGCTCACTGTCTTATTTGTACTGAACCTAAGACCTTTGGAATAGGCCAAATGGGAAATGTTTCATTAACTATTCTTTGGAAAAATAAATAGGGGACCAATATCCTAATTACAGCACTTATTTTTGCCAGACAATAGAACCAGTAACCAATTATGCAGAGCCAAGAATAATTTTAGTTTGCTAATACTAATCAATTTTTTCTTTAGTCACTTATCTCATCTTTCTGTTCTCCTCTAAAAGCTCCAAACTTTTTAATTATTGTATTATTTTCATTGAAGAAACATTGATTTACATCACTGCATATGTTTTAGGGGTAAAAGTTCACCAAGAGAGAGTGCATCTCTCCCTTGAATTAGTGTTTCTGTATTCTTTGAATAGATACCTAGGAATGGGATTATGGGATCATATGGTAGATCTCTTTTTGATATTTTGAGAGTACTCTGTATTATTTTCCTTAGAAACTATACCAGTTTCTCTACCAGACAGTGTGTGAAAACTCCTTCTTCTCAACAACCTTGGAAACACGGCTTTTGGTCATTTTGATATTAAAAGAAGCCCACAACTTTGTCTCTGTCTTAGGGGCACATTTTAGGTTTCTGCCTAAAACTGTGTACCTAAAATTATAATTCTTTGATTTCCAATTAAATACATGTTGGGGGGTCTCCCTGGTGGCGCAGTGGTTGAGCAATGCACTCTGAAGCAGACGCAGTCACAGCAGCATGAGTTCGATCCCTGCTTCCGGCCAGGGAGGAGACCCACGTGGCGCAGCGGACCTCTCCTGCTGTGCCCACTGCTCCCCTCAGCAGTGTACTTCTGTTGATCAGCCTGTTCTGCTCCCCGCTCTCTGTGGTGAACCCTCTCACCCCTCCACACCTCTGGCCTGTACCCCAGTGCTTGTATGCATAAATAAATAAATCTTTAAAAAAAAAATAAATACATGTTGACTTTCTAATTGCATCCTAAATTTTTAAATTGACAGAAATTTTTAAAAAGTTATTTAAACAATGAATTCGAAATTAAAACCATAATGGACAAATTCATGTGCTTAGGTATAGTTTGGCATATGTGAACTTTAAGTACAAGGGTACATGCTCGTTAAAGTACTTAAGATTCCAGTAATGTTCGATTAATGGATCTTTAATTAATGATGCTGTTTCATCAGGGTTAATAAGATGAGCTAGTAAATAAATGATAAATCTGCTGTTTTAATTCTTAATTCACGTCATAATTTCACTACTGTTTTTTGTCACCATTTTATCCTCTTTATCAGAAGGCAATTTGAATTTTAAAAGGACTACCATTAGAAATTAATATTTGAGGGTCTATATTTTTTGGAGTATTGTTTTGATATTAAAACATTGAAAATTAATTTTCACACATAGTGAAAAGAACTGTAAACACTATTATTTACTGTACTGTTTAAAACAATTCAAATATATCTTAGTATTTCAATGTATATGTTTTTGATAAGAACTTAATTTATGGTAATGATAATTTTATATTTTAAAAGACAGGATTTAGCTTCTGTGAAATATTTAAAAAATATTTTTTGCAGTACTTTTTTGCAGGATGTTATTGTTATTTATTTACAGAAACACCTATTCTCTTACTAGTGAATCAACTATTTTTCAGGAGGCTTTCTTGATAGAAATTTTATAATTATGTATTTATTTCTTCTATAAATATATATTTGCTAGCGGTAGAGTCAAAGTTTTTGGTACTGTATTCTGTTCACTTAGCATAATGCTTTAAGATTCACCTAGATTGCATTTTGACTCAATATTTATTACTTTTTATTGTTTTTAGCAGTATTACATGACATAAACATATCACGTGTCTTACCCATTCATCAGTTGATGGACAATTGGGTTGTTTCCACATTCTGAATATTGTAAAGACCTTCTATTAATATGAATGATTGTGTACTATTTTTTGTGTGGACACTAATTTTTGTTTTACCTGATTTAACGCCTTCTAGTAGAATTAGTGGGTCACATAAGAAATAAAAATGTAACATTTTAAGACAAAATGTCAGATGTTTTTCCAGGGTTGCTATTAAAATTACCTTAAAATCTTAAAAAGATGTTTATATGCTATATAGTCATATATATGTTATATATATATATCATAATATATGCATATAATATCAGCATTTGGGTCACCTTGAAATTGGCATCTATTGATTAGCTTTTAGTTGAGAGTTGGTGATGCTTCTCTGACTTGACATGTCACATAATTTTGAATTCTTTGACTGATGTGATTTTCAATTCTGTTATATTCCTCCAAAAGCCATTCCTGTTTTAGGTTTAGAGGCTAAGAAAATCAGTTCAATTCCTTAAGACTAACAAAAGCAAACTTTTCCCTTCTTTCTATATTGATTGCTTGACTAGTTTAATAATTAAATTGACACTATACATATTAACAGAATTTATATTATGTTTAATTAAATTTAATTATGTAGGATAAGGAACTCAAACATGAAACTCAAGGGTAATTCAGAAAATACAAAGTGATATTTGTATGACATGTATGTTTAATTTTATGTCATTTTATCACAGGCAAAGTGATAATTATCCTACTATATTTTTTTATATTTAAAGTAGGAATTATCCTACTATAATTTTTTAAAGGTTTTTTGACTTAGGAAAATGACTGTTACTGTTATCAATAGTACTACTAGTAGTATTAGTAGTATTGTTATCAGTATCACCGATTATTATTAACATCCATCTCCACCCTCAGTTCTGGTTTTGTCATTATGTGCCTCCTCAAAAGTTTCACAAAATAGCGATATTAGACTAGATGACTTTTGGACCATTTATCACAGCTCCTCTTTAATGCTTGCATTTTGCCTTGCTGCTTATGCTAAATTCCTGACTGTGGGGCTGGACTATGTATCTATTCCTTTGTTTCCTGGTATATGCATCATTTGCTTCTTGTTTGTCTAATATAATTCTTAGTGTATTCCTTTAATTTAGCTTTGTTTTTGATACATTACTTGCTTGCTTACCTGCTTCTGATTCAAAGGTCTTTTTGTTTTTTGTGTGTGTGTGGGTTTTTTTCCACAGAAATTAAATCTTCCTTCATTCCTTTAGATATTGCACCTCTTCTTGTCCAGGAAGCTGACTCTGGTCACCAGTGGTAAGATGAACTACACTGATTCAGTGCCTACTGTGTGCTCAGTGGCGAGATCAATGATACATACTTAACAATGGAAAGCTATGGTATTCTGCTGCCACCCTCAGCATGACAGACTCCCTGATTCTAATGAGCTATGTGTTTGGTAACAGATTTCATCATTTCATGAGTTGCCAAGTGTCTTATGCTTCTACCTATCAACAAACCAGTTTTCTTTACTATATGCTAGCAATAATTGTCTTCAGTGTCAATCACTCTATCCTGAATCACTAAATACATGGTATTGTTATTACTATAATTATTGCTATTATTACTATTGTATGTCATTTCAGTATGCAGAGGGGAATTCTGAAGAAGGAATATTTTGAAAAGGATGGTACTGACACTTTCACTAAAAGGAAATGAATTATGGTAAATGTGAGTCAGAAATTTTGAGTTACAAAAAAGGAACAAATTGTGTGTGTCTTGTTAGAATTTTCCTAGCTAGTAATTATAGTATCATTTTTTTCCCCCTAAGAGCCTCAGAATCAATAAGAGGAACCTGTTAAATCCCCTTAGATATATAATCTTTCCCCTGTTGGTGGTTCTGGATGTATGTGGAACAGGTGAATGGCAGACAATTGTACACAGACCAGCCCCGAGACCCTTCCGTGTCCAAAGTCAACAAAGAGCTACATAAGAAATGTTATCTAAGGTTGTATATTTTGCTATTGACAAGATGCATGCTTTCTAGGAATGGAATCTTCAGTTAAGACCTTCAGACTTGATGATTTGAAAATGACAGTTAGAGGCAGAGAGGCAGAGAGAGAAGCCGTATTAACTTCTAGGTGTTTTTAGGAACATTATGGCTCACCCAGTACTAATTATAATATGATTTCAAATGTGTTAAGTTAACATTTCATGAAGTCCTTTTCATATGCCAGGCTTAGCAGGTCTTATTTTTGCTTCCTGCATATTTTCAGGCACTGAGATAAGTAGTTCATATTGCTTCTATTCCGTTTATAACTTTTAAAATATGTGTTCACTCAGACATTATTTCTTAACTGGATCTGTATCACTTCCCTTCACTTTTTAAATTCAGATATTTTAATTGTACCATTTCCAATATTTCAAAATACAAAATAGCATATGAAATGTGTCAGTCTTCATGTTAAATTTATAAATAAGTCTGGTCACAGTCAAATAATTTCACACATTGCCCAGTATAAACGTCAATTTAAAATAAGAAGCTCATAAATTAAATGAAAACTGTTACCCAGCAGATCTAAAAACAGTTATTATCTCAGAGTTAATCTTTGCACCAGCTCATGGACTTCCTACACACTGCTCTGAATGGTGAACCCCTAAATACCAAGAGTCCTGCATAATAAATCATACTATACTAACTCATGTACAAATTTAAATTGGGAAAACCTCATCTACCTGAATGGATTTTAAGTTTGTGGAAAAGAAGATCAGTTTGCATTTGTAAATGATGTCAAAATAGCATGAGATGATGCGTTTTTTACTGCAAAATAAGTAAGGCTGTCTTGAAATTGTCTACAGTGCCCCACAAATATCCTGAAAACATAGCCACAGCGTACTTACTGACTCTTTAAGGACTGGGAAACAGTTCTGCAGGTCACAGACCCAGAACCACGGCATTCCCACCTGATTGATTACTGCACAAATTATCTGAAACACGAGTGGAGAACAGAATTACTTCAGTGGATATTCAGTTTGCAAAGGGATCTCTGCAGGGTAAGTACAAATTTTCAGGCAGAAAGCACTGTCTACAGTCTCCCTTGGAAAAGCAGAAATAAATATGTTTTATTGTCACCCGGAGGTTTGCATTACCTATATAGGAACAAATAGAATCATTTTAAAATATGCTGCATGCCAATACTAACTGGCTCCATATAATGATTGTCTGTATAACCTTTAATCAAAGATGTTTTATTTTTGTTGGCATTTTATATTTCTATAGTAAGAACTTAATTCTCTAAATTATACCAATAATGAAATTTTTACCTGAGTTTTTGCTCCATTGCTTTTTGCAAAATGTCTCTATATATATATTTTTTTTTTTTGGAAGTACATGAATGTCTCTCTTCTAACTTTTCAAATGATTAGCGCTTGATTAGTTGCAACAATTCTTGTTATGCAAATTTCCAAAGCCACTCTAATTTTAGCAACTATGAAAATGTTTTGTTGTTGTGATATTTGTGGTGGTGGTATTTCTTCTCTCTTATTTAGATACTTACATAACTACTATTATCTTGAATTGTAGCATTTTCACCAGATTTCCCCCTAAAACTCATAAGTTATTAATTTTTCCTGGAACATTATGATCCCTTTCCGAAATATCCAATTATAGTTTTCTCCAAGTTCCAATTACTTCTCTGCTTCAATATCCTCATCTGAAAACAACAGAAAACTTAGCTCATGGGCTTTTTTGGTGAGGATTAAATAAGTTAAATATATGTAAAACATTTACCATGCTAAGAAATTCAACTATTTTAAAAAATGGTTTTAATTGAACTGTTAACTTTAATGTGACAATTGCTTCTGTGTGTTCTGACTTCTCTTTTAACAATTTACCTTACATATATGGTCAATATTAATGCTCTTAAGTGTTTATCATTTTCAGTCACTGAGATTTCCATGTGTCAGATACATGAACATTTAAATATCTGCATAAGAATTTTATTTGTAATGGCAATGTCAAGTGGTTCTATAATTTCCATTTTACTAAGAAGGAAATTTTGAGTCTTGGAGAGGTTAAATAACTTGCCTGAGGACAAATGATTAGTAAGTAGACAGAGTTATAACTTAATTTTCTTTTTTTTTTTTATTGAGGTAACATTGTTTACAACACTGCACATGATTCAGAGATACTGAGTGCATCTTATTACTATGGATGTTACCAAACCATTACCACTACCATGGCAAGGAAATACCCTCCCACATTTTAAACCAAGGTCTAGTTAATCTCATGGATTAATTTGTCAAAGTAGTATGTAGTCATTAATACACTCTTGGGATTAGTACATATTACCCTAAAATATGTCACCTTGACCTACTGAAGATCTTAAGCTTCAAGGAGTTTAAGGGCAGAAGCAGGAAGTCATTCTGACTTTCTTCTTGCCTGTCTTTCCTGAAACCAGGAGATAAATTTCCCATGTGAAATGTACCTTCTCTGTAACAGGAGGAAGGGAGACCTTAATTATTAGAAACATGGAATTTAATCAGCAGATCACATAAACAAATCTTGTTATTGCTCTACCATTTACTATTCAATGACTCACCCCCTTTTGTCTCAATTATTTATATATTTATTGTTTAAAAGTTCTAAAAATTCTCCTCTGGCTACTCCATCAGATCAACATTTATACTGGCTCTTTATACTGTTATGAAGTTTTGCATGTACATGTAAAAACTGAACAAAATTTGTAAGTTTTTCCAGATTATCTATGTCGGATCAGTGACCCCAAGAGTTAACATTTTATTCTTACACATTTCAATACACTTGAATACACTTGTCATTGACTTGATTATTTGTTTACAGTTGTTTTTTTTTTTTTTTTGGAAATTGGGGAAATATGCACATGCACATATGTATGTGTTGTGTCTGTGTGTATTTATTTCCCTGTTTGCATTTCTCTAGGTACTGTTTTGGTCAATGTAACTTTTAGTGTGTTTGCCACTATGCAAAATAATTAATATTTTCATGTTTCTTGTTTTTCTTTAAGTACCTGGGGTAACTATTGGCATTCTTACTGCCTTCTTCAGAATTTAGAGAATTTCCAAGCTAAATTGTAACCAAACTATTCCATGTTTGAAAATTCCTTATGATGAATGATAGGAATGAGGAAGACAAGGGAGTATGGAAGAAAAATACCGCACCCCAGTCATTGTGGACGTTAAAGTGGGGAAAGAAAGATTAGTTGGAAAAAAAACCGAAGACCTTCTTCATGAATAGGTAACCATATAACCATACTCTATATGGCTTGTGAAAAATTAGGTATAATCTTCATTTAATGCAGACATCTCATTACAAACCCAAAGATCCTCTATAAATATAAAAAATATTAAATAAATTTATTTTAGAGTGTTAGATGTTTCACAGGTTCTCTGGGAAATAGCACCTGAGATTTACCATCCAAGGTTACAAAAACCAGGGAGACTACCCACATATTATATTGCCTGACAACTTTAGGATAAAATGGCCCTGCTAACTATTCACACTATAGCTTTATAGTGGATACTAACCCTAACTATGGCACAATTTATAGCACAATCTCTGCCCTTGCTGGTTTTGAAAGCTAGCGTCTATTTTTCATATGCTGCCATCCATTTAAAAAAATGGATTTTTCCTTTGGTTTCTTTCAAATCTTTGTTTACTTTGGATGGCATCTCATTGGCAAAATCTAGGTGCATGATAAGGATATCAGTTGCTGAGACAAACAATTACCTGGTCCTGCATTTGGAAAGGTAGAACTCATGGGAATTTGTCACAATATAAAGACTTTTCAATAACTATGATAAGTCTTCATTAGAATCTTATCATTTTAATACCATTTTGTCTGAAAGTATTTTCTGGAAAGAATTCTTATTTTCTGAAATCAATATATGTGTCTTTCTGATACTTTATAAATTTGGTAACTTTCTTATATCCTTGCAAATCAATGATTCATCACAAAATCCTGTTCAATTTCTTTTTCCTTAAATGTTTTATTTGAGATCTGCTATTTAGAATCAGAAATTATTGTACTGGTTTCCAAAAATTCTCAATTACCAGTTTATTTCACTAATTTATATAATTATAACAAACAGAACAGATCATGTTCTTATATTTGTTATTGTGCTAAAACCGACCAGCTTTGTTAATATTGCATCTTCCTTTTAAAAAAGTATGGGAGTCAGGATAAAATGGGTCTCAGAGATTTTTCTTTCCCTTCTTTCTTCCATGTATAACTCCTTTTTATCTTCCCTCCCTTCTTCCTTTTGTCCTACCTACCCTCTTGCTTGCCTATTTCTTCCCTCCCTCCTTCCCTTTCTTTCCTTTATTTCAATAGATTAGAGGTTTATCATGTCATCATAAAGCTGGGGTGATAAATATGAATACATTCCTTAGAATTAGTCATATTTCTTTTAGCCCCTTAAATAAATGTGATAAAAATGAGAATCTCTTAACTCTAGAAACACTTAAACAGAGCTTTATGATTATTATAAACTAGTAGCTTGATAATGTTTGGACTTTATTAGAGGTTAGGAACTATAAAGAATGACAAAAATGTTTCCACTTAAGGTGCAGGGGATTACCTTCATAGAGTATGATAAGATGTCTTATTTCAATAGGGAGAAAAGATCTTGTCACTGGATAAAAACGTGGATTTATTTATTTTTGTGAGGCTCTGTAATAATGCACCATGCTTACCAAGGTACTGTATTTGAAACAAATCACAAATAACAGAAGTCCTTGTAAACACTTTCTAGTTGGAGACATAAATAAGTATACCAGAGTCAAGAAGCACAATATCAAAATTAATTACTCAAGGGACTGGATGAAAAGAGAGCACTTTATTCATGGAATTGCTGGATCAATGATTAGCCCATTTCCCCCTGATTTATAGAATTAAAAAAGAACAGAATGATAGTTATTAATCTCACTGAAAGCAGTATTTCAAAGATTATGAAAGAGCAAAGGTGACATCAATTTAAAAGAAAACTATTAAAGGTATTTGTCATAGATTCAAACAAACTCAGATCAGGTAACAAGATCTTAAAGATGCTGATTAATGGAAATCAAGCCGAAGTCTTCTTGATATGGAAGAAAAGCTAATGTCAAGCAACTGAGGCATGAAAGATGGTTAGGGTACTTGACACTTAAAAGGATACCCATTTAGGAGACAAATTAATACACAATTATCTTGAAGCATATTTTTCTCTATTGAACCATTATTCTAGAACATTAAAAACATTAAGAGAATTTTATAGCTCTCATTAGAGAATAGTTCACACACTAATCTGTTTTGTAGATATGTATACATATATGTTCTTTTAATAGTTCAATGATGTTTTCATGATGAATGATTAAAGTGGGAAATATTGATCATTATATTTTTTCAGTAAACAAGTTTCTATTTCCAATTCTACAAAATTATTAAATAGTGTTAGATTTTTAATAGCCACTATTTATTGAAAAACTATTTCAATAACAGCTAAAAGAGTCAATGGGAACATAACACATTAGATTTAACATTTGATGGCACATATTTATTTATTTTGTTTGTGCTTATTAGAAAAAGCACATGAACAAAATCCTCAAAATAGTTTTAATTTTTGCTTACCAGACTACCAACTGTGTTATAATTTGCGTTGATCTAGGATGCACTGGAAAGTTATTCTCTTGTTTTTCAGAAGCATTTTCTCATGAGTCCTTCATGTAATTTAAAGAAGATGGGAGACTAAATTGTTGAGTAGTCATTTGGGACAGCTAATCATCCTCACACTATCAAAAGTCACAGGAGGATGAATAATATTTTACCTGAAGAAACACCCTTATATAGAAATATGAAACTTCTATGTCGCCTAATATTGTCCTCTTTTAACATTATATTTACTACTTCTGTTAAATTGGGAAGTGAAAGGAAATTAGCATATTTCTTGAGGCTCATTTCCTGTTTTCTTCTTTTGGAGAAAGAAGAAGGAAATGCTAGATATTATTTTGATATTGTGCTCTTGCCTATTGGTAAAATCTTCTCCATAGACCTGGATATAACAGGCCTTTTGCTCATGAAGTTTGACAACAAACCATCAGGGCTCACCATGGGCCCTCTCTTCCTCCATCTCTATGGAAAAGGTGAAATCGTTCTAAGATAAAGTGGAGGTTCTAACGGTCCTATTCTTTTTTTTTTTTTAAATAAAATAAGGAATCATTCAAAAGAGTAAAATTGGTTACAACAGATAAAAAGTCTCTGAATCTTACATAATTCTGCAGCAGGAAAAACTTCAGAGCCCAGTTGTTAAGTGTGGAATTTTGACTCCTTTATTGTCCTCCAGATCCTTAACTTGCTGTATTTGCTCATTCTAAAGAAATATAAAGTGAAAACGATTTACTATATACACTGTAGCTGAGACCTAAATTATATTACTCTGTTTTTGAAGGCACCTATTTTCTACCTCCACTCAAACTATAGTCATTAGGGATAAGGGAATTTCTCTGTTCAGGGAATCAGATTTTGGGCTCTATTAGTTTTTGAATATTGAACATTCTGCTTGGAACTTTAGAATCTAAGCCATCCAAGCAAGGTCAATTTGAATTCTCAGACATCTAAGTTTATTTCTTGATTAAATACTGTGTTTATATGCTTCCACAGAACCATTATTTCATTAAATATTTATTAAACATTTACTAAACTCAAAATATACTTTCAGATTCTAGGTCTATAATATTGAATAAAGGAGATCCTATGTCTAGTGGATCATTAATTATATTTGGGGAAAAACACTACTTTTATATAGTGGTAATGGTGTTCAGTTTTTAAAATAATGTGATTTTTTGTTTCTACAAAATAAATTTATTTTTCTGTTATGACTCTCCAATTTTTATCATCAGAGTTTTCATGATAAATATGATAAAAATTTCAGACCTGCAGTATTATATGCCTTAAAACCTCAGTATAGTCTGTAGCTTTTCCTCTTTCCTGTCCTACATATCAATTTGATATCTGCTTCAAAGTTGTGTCATTCTAACACTGAAATCTTCTTCATCCTGAGACTAGTTACAATCTCATGTCAGCCACTGTTTATAGCCTCAGTTTTTCTTTTCCATTCTTGCTGCTTCTGACCTCTGCTAATCTAGTAACATCCAAGTAGGTCTCCTTGACAGTTCATGCTACATCTTGAATATTCTTGATGTTTACCCTAATCATTTTGTTCCCTAACTGAGAAAGCATCAAGGTTTCTTAATTTCCTTTAAGATATGGTTCAAAATTTTTAGGTCAGTGAAGAAAATTCACCCTACCTACAAGTCACTGTGTTAACTGTATTATCCCCTTATCTCTGCTGAAAGATTAGAGTCTGGCTATATTAATAAAAGGAAGAACAAAAGAACATGTTTACTTGCTGAATCTTGTGTGGGAACTAGTATAGAAGCAATATTTCTTCTAGAGAATATGCTAGTAGGGACATGTCCTAAAATTTTTGTTGTCAGAATCCCTTTAGACTCGTAAAAGTTTTTGTGTTTCTGTTTACAATTGATTCTATCAGAATTTAAGATATTAAAATTAAAGGTTAGATATATTTAAAATATTCCTTCATTAATTCATTCAAAAATAATGTTATATCCATTACAAGTTAATATAAATAACATTTTTATTAAATTTAACTATACCAAATTAAAAATTAAAGAGGAGTGACAGTGTTTTATTTTTCAGATTTCAAAAATATTTCACTTAATAGATTACAGCTAAATTGTAATATCTGTTCCAACATTCAGTCTTTTGTGGTATGTTGTTTTGGTTGAAGCTTATTAAGAAAACCTGTCTTGACACAGATAGATGACTGGAAAAGAGGCTTATTCTGATGAACCTTTTCAGAAAATTAAGATTATTCCTCTTTAATGCTGCGTTGAAACTAAGTTATAATTAGTCTCTGACAAGATAGTGGTAAATTGGAATCTGGAACCATATCAGTGAACTTTTTGTCTAAAAATGTAGGTCATATGGACACAGAAAGTCAATATTATTATGAAAATAACTCTTACCTGAAAAATTGCCTGAAAGGGCCTTGAGAACAACTATAGAGGAAATCAATAAACTGTTGTAAGCTTCATAGTGATTGAAACTATAGACTTGACTTTCAGAAAAAAGCCTAGTCCTCATGATCAAGAGTACTTCTGAAGGGTCTCTGGGCAAGACTTCCTCCCTCTAAAGTAGTGCTGGTGCCAGTAACATTAACTTAAAAGTGATTGTGATAGTTTAATAGTGGGACAAGGCATATAAAACGGTGTAGGGCTTGGCCTATGGTACATTCCCAGTAAATGCTACCTATTATTATCATTAATAAATTCTTACTATGTGACTGTCAAAATAAGCGAATGATTAGAATGAAGTTAAGCTAAATAGTCTGATGGATATGTTTTGTGTCTTGGAAAAAGGTTTCCACCTTCTTGGCCAAGAACTCTGAACTCCAGGGCATTTGTGGGAGTAATAAAACTTCATGAGCATCCATACGGTCCTGAGAAGGACTGAATTATCACAATAAAAACAAGCTTAGTGAAATGAAAAAAATCTTAGTATGCCTGCAAAGATTTCGCCTCAAATAGAAACAAAACAAAGCAAAATATGTTCATGCAGTTATAAAAGAAACTAAACCAAGAGAGTGAAAAAAATAAAACGCAATCCTCAACTGAACTGTTTTCAATGGGACTGAGTTGGGCAGTGTTTGCCTTGTGTGAGAAAAACATTTTTCTATCCTTTCATTACCACATGCACTGAATAGTCCCATGTGATTAACAAAATCGTCTTGAAACACTGGCATGCACTGGCCACAGATGAAAAATTAAATGACATCTTTACATTCCCGCCCCTCATCTCATTTAAGAGAGAATGTTGTTGCACTTGGACTCCAGTCTGTCTAATCAGGCAGCACATTTCCTATCACGTCTAACACCTGGCTGACTCCCGCGTGCCAACTGTGCCCAGTGCAATGATATGCTTGGAAGTAATTATTTCTATCACCCACATAAGAGCAGGGGATATGAGACTCATCACATGCTTACCTTTTACACAGACTTCATTTTTCATTTCAAATGCCTGCGAGAGTTAGCCCATGTAGACGCACCTGAGTCCCTGAAAGAGAAATACCAAAAAATTCCAACAGGGATGAGAAGTATCAGAGAGGAAAAGTCTCCTCACCAGTTATTCATTTCTCCCCACAAAACAAGTATATGCACATAACTTTGATACTGACATTTTTTTTTAAGTGAATGAAAATCAAAGACAGTTGTATCTATGCTATTGTGGTTTGCCATGTCTATGCTTTGAAAAAAGTCATTTTTCCCAGGATAGAATGTCCTATATACCCATGACATTGTCCTATGCTTATTTGATCTAATTTTTTTTAATTAATGATGCACCATTATTTTACTTCCTTGTTTATTTCTTCACAGTGTAGGTTTTCTCTCCTAGGTCTCGGTGATTTGATTTTGAGTGCATTGTCTCTCTGTCCTGTCTCTCTCCCCCTCTCTCTTCCTCTATTGGGAACAAAATAAATAGATTGATGTAAATATATTTTGGATCAATATAATCCTAAAACCTTTTAAGTCCTACACACTGACTTTATCATGTTCATGTACTTTTCCTTTGACTAAATCTTTTTGTTACAGATATTGACTAAATCATCTTCTCTTTCAGGACCTTGGGTACTTAAACTGCAGTATCTTTGGAGTCTTGTTCTAGCATTCAATCAATGCATGTAAGAGAATACGTTGTATCATATATAGCAGACCAAGCTCTAAGAGAAAAGGATTAGTTACTGAGTACATTTTAAAAGCAGATTTTCTCTGTATTATCTGTGTCTATTCTTGGAACATGCAACAGGATATGTTCAAAATACAGATGCAAAAAGGAGAGATGTCCTGAATAAAGTGTATTCATCTGAGCTGCATATTTTGAAAAGCCTGATTCTTCCCTCCATTCATATCTTATTTTTGTATTTTAATTGGAGCTTTGGATTATTTAAAAGCAAAATGGATAATCAATACAAAGATTAATTCAGCACTAAATCCACGTAGATTTTCTTGGTAAAATGTTGCATAAAATTAACTCAGAGTTTCCCTAAGGTAAGCTAGTAAGATATCCTTTGATAATCTATAAGTATATAACTAAAAGAAAATCAGAGGAAGAGCAACACCATTATATGTGAAATTAAAGACTGATATTAATACATAACAATATTAATAAATTGGAATTCCAGTAACGAAAATACCGGTGATTTGTGGCCTTCCCCCACATCCCATTTCTGAAGTGGTGTTTTCTGAATCCTTCAGCTACAGAAGGCAGCACTCATCCAAATACACACTCACCTTGATTAATTTTTAAAGAGAGAAAGTGGCTTCCTGTGTGAGGCAGACATATAATAGGAGCATTCTTCTGCTAACCACATAGGGAGAGGCCATTTTGACATTAGCAACTATCGTCTGTGACCATTAGAATTGTATATCCGCTGACAGGAGAGGAATTCCATGAGAACAGATGGCATCAGTTAGCTTTCTTCTCAAGATCTCACCTCAAGAGAGTCTAGTACTGAGTGAGATTATATTCCTGTTTGAAGTAGATGTACCTTCTTTTCATATACAGAATGTATCTATATATAATGAAATTACATTTTGCAGTTTATAGAATCCTGGTATAGAGGACAATATGCTTATGAATATTCTAATATTGTTGGACTCAGGTGCAAAATACAAACTTAGTGTATCAAAAATGTGTATGAGCAATGGAAATAGAACCGAATTAGTGATTTCCAGAAGTTAATAATCAGATATAATAGAAGAAAAATATATGTGGTTATAAAGAAGAATTTTTGTGGCTTTGGAAGTACCATTCTTTATCTTGACAGAGTGATGGATACACTAACCCACGTGTGGTATAAAAGGACATAGATCTAAACACACACCAATGCATATGAGCACAAGTAAAACAGAAAATTTGAATAAACTCAGTGGATTATATCAATGTTAATATCAAGCAGTGAAATTGCACTATAGTTTCCCAAGATGTGGTTATTGAAGGAAGCTATGGTAAGCATATACAGGATAGCTCTGCATTATTTATTACAACTGCATGTGAATCTACAATATCTCAAAGCAAAGTTTGGGGTTTTTTTAAATATATAATAGTGTTCTAGTTTCTGCTCAGAGTATAAGGAATAAGAAACTTGGGAGGTCTCTTGTTCATCTTCACAAGAAAAAAAAAGAGCAACCTGAAAATCAACTCTTAGATACTTTAGAGAATAATGATGACATCGTGAATTGCTGGGCCCCATATGTGAGAGAGAGACTCAGCTTCCTGGGGTAGAAGTCCCATGGAGAATCCACTGCTGGAGTCTTTCCAAGTTTAAGAAAACAAACTACACTGACAAATTGCTGTAGACTCACTGTGGACAAACTTCAGAACTAAAATTCAAGGGTTAGGGTCAGTCATAGAGGGCCAAAACATTTTTCAGAAGTTTTGCTTCAGAAGCCCTAGCAGGTTTTGACAATGAGCATCGTCATGAAATATGTCTGTATGCTTCCAGCAGAAGACAAAAGTTGTCATTTTGAAATGTGCTCAAAACAATATGTTTTTCTTAACAAAGACACCCTCAAGGGAGACTATCTTACCAAAACCTTTCCGACTATAGTCTTACTAGAATCTAACCAACCTGTGTGAAGGGAAATACACAACTCTAGCATGTTCTAGTCTGTGTGGGAATGGAAATATCCAACTGCAGCTGCCTCTGACTCTATTTTGTCTGTCTATCTATCTATCTATCTATCTATCTATCTATCTATCTATCTATCCATCCATCTATCTATCTATCTATCTATCTATCTATCTATCTATCTATCTATCTATCTATCAATCGTCTATCCATTTTTTCAAATGAAGATGACGTTACAAGGACAGACTCACTAAAGGAATGAAACTAATCACAAGACTACCAAAACTTCTCTCCTCAGACCTTGCTGACATCTCAGTAAACACTTATGGATAATAACACAGGAATACATCTGAGGGAATGAACATGTCAGACATTACTTAAGATTCTCTAGGGACATCCAAAGACAACAGATTTGTGAATTTTTGTGTTTCCTTTCTGAGTTAGATGTACAAATTCCTCTCTTAGTAATGTTTTTGCCTTATCTGATAAGTTGTGTTCATTTTCATTCATCTCCAGATAGTTTTTTATTTCACTTCTGATTTTCTTAACCCAATAATTTTCCCTTCTTACTTTTTTTGGTTGAGTTCTAGTTTCATATCATTATGAGCCAAAAAACTTGGGTAAGTTTTTAGTCTTCATAAATATTTTGAGACTTGACTTGTATCTAACATATGCTGTATCCTTAAGAATATTTTCTAAGCATTGGAAAGAATTGCATTTTGGGGCCTCCCTGGTGATGCAGGGGTTAAATGGCAGCACTATGAAGCTGTCTACAGCCACTGCAGCACAAGCTCAATCCCTGGCCAGGGAGGTGACCCACATGGCACAGCAGACCTCTCCTGTCTCGCCTGCTGCTCCCCTCAGCAGTGTATTTCAGTGGATCCTCCTGTTCACCTTCCTACTCTGTTTCTGGTGAATCATCTCACCACCATACCTCTGGCCTGTACCCCAGTTCTTGCATAAAGCTTTTTAAAAATAGAATGTATATTTTGGTGTTTTGGGGTATACTCTTCTGTAAATATATATTTTTTAAATTTTATATATATTTTACACTATTTTTCATTTTTGTACAGTGTATATTTCTCATCCCCATGAAATTCCCACCACCAATTCACCCGTGCAACATTACCAAAGTCCCTTGTGCTCTTCCCACCCATCTTATTCCTGCTTCCTCCTCTTCCCCTAGGGAATGTCTCAGATTTATAATTGTCTGTTGATTTTGATTTTTAAATTATTGTAATTAATTTTTTTTTCCTTAGTCCTTTGTTTCCTCTACATTCCTCCTATAAGTGAAACCATCTGATATTTTCCCTTTTCTTTCTGGTTTTTCTCTCTTCTGTAAATATCTATTAAGTCCATATCATCTAATTTGTAATTTAAGTCTATTGTTTAGACAGAGATCTACATCTGGAAGTGGGTCAGTATTTATACATTTTCATCAATACATTCATGTCTATATTGATGCTAAGATCATACTTAAGCATCAGCTTTTAGTACATTGTCCTGTGTCCCCTAAATTCTTTCAGTCAAGGAAGTCAGAGGCCTACACTGAAAAATTCTAGTTGCTTGAAGTCTTTTCATAATATGGTTTACTTTAGACCTATAATTAATAATATATAAATTATTCATTGAGGCTAATAATATAAATATTATCAACAATTTTTATTTCAATTGTAATTTTAGAAGTTGCATTCATAGACATTTAATAAGAAAGAAGAAATATATTTAAAGATGTAAATGAAAGAAAACAACATGACATCTCATAATGTAGAAATCATTCTATAGATTCAAAGAGGAAAGGAATATATTTGCTTAAAAGTGTTTTAGAAATTCCCCATATATGGTAGAGAGTAACACTCCAATTATTTTATATTATGAAGGGAAGAATTTCCTAGTTCTAGAGTAAGTCAGAGAGACAAGTATTAGAAATTGAAGTGGAAGTTGAATTAGTGAAATGGAAAGACTAGAAGCTATAATATATTGTACAACAGTCATACCATTGAAACTCTTCAGTAAACCATATTATGAAAAGACTTCAAGCAACTAGAATTTTTCAGTGTAGGACTTTGACTTTCTTGACTGAAAATAACAAAATAAAATGACCAATTAATTTTCTTTGGAGAAACTAGTGATATGTATGGAATTTACATCCTGGTGCATTTGGGGTAGAATAGAGACAACAGATGCAGAATGATGGGAGAGCACCAAGAGAGAAAAATAGAAATGATTTCTTAGAAATCACAGAATTTACAGGATGCTGTCATGCTAATTCACATCAAGTTAACTACATTTTTAAAGGCCAAGGGATTCCACCCAGTACTTGATTACTATGCTATTAAAGATGTGTATATTGGGCCCGCCCTGGTGTGCAGTGGGTTAAGCAACCTGCAGCATGAGTTTGATCCCTACCTCCGGCCAGGGAGGGGACCCACATGGCATAGCAGACCTCTCCTGCCTCACCCGCTGCTTCCCTCAGCAATGTGTTTCTGTAAATCTGCCTGTTCTGCATCCTGCTCTGTCTGGTGGATTCTTCCACCACCCCCACACCTCTGGCCTGTACCCCAGTGCTTGTATGCATAAATAAATAAATCTTAAAAAAAAGATGTGTATTTATATACATATAGAGTACATTCTAAGCATTAGAAAATTTCAAAGTGATATGTAATCAAATTAATTCTAATTAAAGTAACCACATGATTCCTGACCATCCTCAAATTACTTAGCACATAAATTTCAGTGACAGCTGAATTCTACAAATCTATAAAATAGAAAATGAACTGGATCAAATTGAAGTGTAGGAAAAGGATTTAGTAGTTGTCTAAGACACTATTATTTCCTAAGGAGTTGCTTTCTTCAACTCTGAACCTTGACTTTGTCTGGAGGACAGCATTCTACTCAAGGAACCAACAACATCCTGACTGTGGCTGGGAATCAGAGACAACACCGAAGAGAATCTGCCAGACTCAGTCTAAGTGAACCAGTTTTGGTGATATGCTAGAAAATTTAAGTTTTCTCAGATGATCACAGGTTTTTCTGGAACCATATTGACTGTTCTCAGTCTCTTGTAAGGCCTCTTTTAATGTCTCCAGGCTTATGCCACACACTAGACATTCATGTGCTATGCAAAACAATAAAAAAAGCTTACACTTAATGTTTTCGAGTTTGAATTCCTGTTTGCCATGGTTATCCATGTGACCAGCACACATCACTGCTTCCATATGTCTCAGTTTCTTCATCTGCAAAACAGAGGAAGATGACTGATTTCATAGGGTTGTTGTGAAAATTAAATTTGATAATTCTATAAAACTGTTTTACATGTTAACACAGTAAGTAGTCAATAAGCAGTAGCCATTATGTTTCTGATCAAATTATGGCTGAGATACCCAGTCAGTGAGCCTCTCCTGTCCTGTTTCTCTAGATCAGAGGCTGTCTAACATTTTTAGTAGTGTTAAACTAAAAATACATTTAAATCATAAATGTGCATCTGTTTATCTACCCATCATCTCTAATGTAGTTATCACATATGTATCTAATATCTACCTACTTATCTACATTTTTGTCTCTTTATTTTCTATTATTTATCCATTCACCTATTTACTCTTTTCTTATTTGATTCATATAGTTCAATTTTAATCTACACATATCTCATTCTAACTTTACTGGAGATCCTTTAGAAGTCACACTGACTGTCCTCAAGCTTATATTTCCATAACATCCAGATAACACCAATATGTATAAAGAGATAAGGAAAAGAGGTCAGAGAACAAATGAAAAAGTTTAGTTATAGACATTCCCTTTGGTTTGAGTTAATTGAACTGTATTGGAATTGAAGTTTGAGTTGATTAAATTTATTTGAACAGTAAAGAATGTTTTGCTCCTTTTTACTCAGTTGTTACACTCAGAAAGAAAAGAAAAAAGAACATGTCTCTGATTTTTGTTTTTGATACCATCCAAACTAGAATGAAGTGTGTGTTCTCATAGGTGTCGATCTCGGGTGAGCCAGCTGCTCCTCGCATGTGCATCATCGGGTAATGACACCCTGGCTTCCATCAACTAAAACACACTAAAAAAAATGCTGTCAGATTAACATGGCACCTGCCCTGTCAAATATGTCTTCAGCCATCTGGAATGCAGCATAACTAAGTCCTCAATATTTCACTTACTTCAGTTTTGCTGTAAGAGCTTAAAAATTAAACTCTCAAAAAGAATTTCCTTAAAAGTATGTTTTCATTTTGAAATGGTGGCCTGCCATCAAAGGCATCATAATGTTCAAAAAGTATGTAAAATAACAGGTACATAAATAAGACTTGTGTTTTTAGAAAGGGGCAAATACTTTATATCTTTCAAGTGTATTCTAAGTTTTGAAATATATTTTCATTCTCTCATCACATAATTTTTCTTTCATGAAGTATCTAAATGCACTTTAGATATACTTTGTGATGACTAAGAAAATATGTTTCTGCTATGAACAGTGCAGACATTGATTATTTTATCACTATATTAAAACATTATTTCTGAACATCGATTGTACCTAAAGAGACAGAACAAATGTGCCTAAAATGTTGCTAGCTCTAGTTTTGTAATTATATTTTTTAAATCACATATTCAGTGATGGTATCCAGCATTTATATAAAAATTAAGCAATACTAATATCTGATACACTTGTGATTTTTGGAGCAGAGTACAGTATATCATTTTAACAGAGGACAATTTAAATAAAGCATTTTACTTCTTGACATTAAATTTAAAAAATTAGATATCTGAAATTGATGTTTATTGGTTTCATTATTTGAAAAAACTTAAAATTATCCTAAAATGTCTTGCATTTGTAGTATACAATTTCCAATATACAAAAAGAAGCCCTCAAAATATATTTTTCATTTATGTTTGTTAATAAAAGTTTTCCTTTGTCTCAAAGGAAGCATAAACACATGAAAGTAGCATAAACACATGAAAGTACAGCAGACATTATAATAGGGTGAAAGATGCTTTTTTCATAATTAGTAGATGACCATCGGCTTCATACTAGTATGTTAGCAATGGATAGTATGTATTGTAACTTTGGAGGTGAACATATAATATTATTGTCTACTATAGATAACATATGTTATAGAAATTGTGTGCACAAGACAAAGAAAATACTAAGAATCAAACCCACTTTATAGTTTTGCACACTTGGCAATACCAGGACTAGAGAATAACCTGTATTTTAAAAGTTACCTTTAGTGAGCACTCCTACTTCCATCAATTTTATCTCAACCAATCATCACAGTCTGTGGATGACTGTGCTGATATTCAGATCCGTTTTCTTTCTCTAGTCAAAATGTTTTATGCATTTTTTGTCATTTCATGAAATTCCTGCTTTGGGAGTAATTTTACTGTCAATTCACGAGAACTTTGAAATGTCATGGAAACTTTGGAATATATAGTACTAATAATTAAAATGTAACCAAAAGTTCTTCTGACAGTGTCATTTGAATGTGCAACTTCGTCATAATTTATATATAAAGGCAATGGGAAAAAAACACGTAAAATGAATAAAATTTTGACAGTAAATATATACTATATAGCTCAAACTTATGTATGTCATATTGGAAGCTTCTATAACATACCAATACCTTGGAAAATGAAACACACAGGAACATGAAGCTATTAGGTAGTGCAGACTGTCATTTTTCATGTTAACAGAGTATTTTGTCAGTCTTATCCAGAAAAAACTCTGATATATAAAACATTGCTAACAGATCTGTCACCCTCTGTCCTTCATTCTTACTTTGCATAAGCATCTCACAGTTCTCTGAAGGGCTTGCCTTCCCACTTAGCCCTTCATGAAAATCCCTGAGCTGCCTTTTTCATTCTGAGCCTCTGTGTACCACAGTGAATACTGCATCTTTTCTCTCACCTGATGGAAAGGCTTCCCCAAACCCCAGTTAACTGTTAGAGGACTTGAGGAATGCTCTATGAGAAGGAAATCATGAGAGCACAAAGATACTCGACTCTCCAGAGAGAACACCGAAAGTAAAATCAATCACATGAATTAAGAGCTTTTGATGAATAAATAATTCATACAAACTAAATTAATTAACTAATTTCCAAGTCAGGCTTAGTATATCTAGAGTTTGCTAGCGTTGCATCAATCGAATTGTAATCATCTGGCTTTGCTTCATATGGTTTTCAAATCCAAAATGAGTGTGCTGGATTGAAGGATACCATTTAAGAGACTCTAACAGCCAAAACCAGGTGGTTGGGCACTCACTTCCCAATGCACAAACCCAAAACTAAAACAAGTATTTCTTCATAAACACTCTGACCACTGTATTTAATAGTGTTGACATTTACATAAATGGATTGCAGTGTAGTTGTCGAACATATACTGGGATGATTCCATAATCCTGTTTTAATTAGATGGATGTTGTGAGCATAGAAAAATCACAAGCTGCACTCCCTGTGGTGATGCCATACTGGCAAGGAATCAATCACCACGGCTCTGGTTGCCATAGAAACTGATAGCTCCTGCACCACCATCTAAGTGGCAAATGATTGGTGGTGTACTCATAACACAGGGAGAGCAATGAGTTTTTCTATCCTGTCCAGCAGCTGTGCCAGAGAGTTAATTAAAAGCAGAGAACATGAAATAAATCTAAATCTGTGAAGAAATGAAATGTACAGTACAAATTGAATTCCCGTGTCGAACAGAAATTAATATGCAGCGCAAACCACAGAGCTGCCTGAACAAGCAGCAGCTGGGAATCTTGGGAAATGTTGCCTCTGAGGCGGTTAGAGTTGAAATGTGGAGAGGGCACCTCCTTATCTTATTACCTAAACAAGCACTTTGTTCAGCATTTGTGTTGACTGATGCATGCAAATTGCAGTCTCAAATGTTGAGAGTTCCCTTTTCTAAGCAGGAAGGACAAAGCTTAACTAAGATTTAATTAACAAACTGTTAGCAACTGCGGTTTATCAGCTGTGAACACAATGTAAGTAAATGTTTCTACTCCTGTACTAGAATTCACCAGACAACCTCTATGAAAGTCAATGTGTTTTTATTGATAAGCCACAAATTCAGAATTCATATTTCAAATATCGCAAGCTGAGGAGCAAGTACCTGAAATGCTTTCCCAAAAAATAAGAGAAGCTTGACACAGAAATAATTTTTTTTTTCCTTCTTTTTCTCATAGGATAAGCTACAGCAGATCGGGCATGAAATATTTAACTACAGAGAACCACATTTTCTTGGTTCATCCCAATCTCATTCTGAGTTTTAGGGGTTATCATACAGAAAAGTTAACATTTGAGCAACCCGGTCTCTGTGTGAAGTCACCCACTTCCACTGCCCAGGTACAGCAACCAAGGGCCCACACTGTGTATCTCTGCCACTCTCTTATATGCATGAATTTGTAGGGAAGAATAATAATCTTAGCCTGTGTAATTCACCCACTTCTCCTGAATAGGACAAAATCATGCCTATGGGGTGTGAGTATGGCTGACTCCTGAAGAGCAAAATAATGCCAGTTGAACTTCATTGGTTTAGAGTA
Source organism: Galemys pyrenaicus (assembly GCA_019455555.1). Lineage (NCBI taxonomy): Eukaryota > Metazoa > Chordata > Mammalia > Eulipotyphla > Talpidae > Galemys > Galemys pyrenaicus. Next base: position 1,004,584 of record JAGFMF010012185.1, on the reverse strand, counting down.
TAGCGGCACATTCATATGTACTAAATAGCCATCCACTGAATTCCTAGAATTTCCCTCTTTCTAAGATGTATTTTCATCTGACTAGTCCTGTATTTCCTATGGCAACTGAAGTTTTTTGTTCACCTAAATAGAATTTACACAGTTCCTCCAATTATCCATTTAAATTTTATTTTCCCATGTGATAAAATAAGAAAACAAATATTGTGCTTCCATATACTCATTTATGACAGTAGGTCTGCATGAATCAGAATTTTATATGTAGAGAAGAAGGGCTTGGTTTGAAAATATCACAAAGAGGTTGCACAACATATGGAAAGAAACCCCAAAGTATCTTTTCAAGGAACCTTTTTGCAATTTACAGACTTTGAATAGGGCTTCCAAGTGACTGGTGGGGTCAATGAGATTGCACGAAAAAGACATCCAGTTGACATCAGATGGGAAGGATGAATAAAAATGTTATTGAAATCAAGGGAAAATGAGCTTACAATTTTGTTCTAACTGTACCATTTCAGATTTTAAATATAGCTAAGTTAATTACATTTTACCTATTATCATCTCTAAGAAGGAACACTGCTAATAGTAGGAAACCCATCTGATATTATTCCTCATGAGTGTAAGTAGCTAGTTGTATGAAAAGAATTTTTAAAAATATGCAAAGTTTCTAGAAATATTGAAATATGGTGTCACAACTATACAAAATAACAAAGACACATAACTAATATATAAGACTAGAAATTTACATGGCAAATATAGACAACTATATTTCAAAATGGAAAATGTTCAGATTTCACAAATTTTAATGCCATTCAAAATATCCTTTTATATTTACAAACCTGAGAGCTTTTGAGGTCATTATGTTATGTATTTATATATATAAATAATTATATAATTCATTGTCTGACTTATGTCTCCATAATCTCTAATAATTATTATTGTCCTCAACTCAGTCTCTTTGGAATACCATTTCCTCTTTGGGTAGAGGGGCAGGAATTGATATGTATAAAGCTCTTCAGCTGATACAAGACTAGTGATGCTTTTCCTTTTACCCACCCTACATGATAGAGATCCAGAGCTCTAAGAGTGGTTCACAAACCTGTTTATTTATCAAAATCAGCTAAAAGACATTAAAAAAGCCAGGAAAAATAGATTTCTAGGATTCTGTAAATCCTGATCTAGTGGCTCTGAATAGTGCAAGAATATGAAAAGTTTCATAACTTTCACAAGTGAATTTAAAATACAAACCCACTTTAGAAAAAAGAGGCAGAAATGTAATGTCAAACAAATCTGACATCTATTCATCTTTTGATCATTTTTATTTATGTATATTTCATCTGATGAGAATTATATAGTGAAGTGCCATAACTTACAAGTTATAATATATAAACAATGCTGATCTTGTCATCTTCTTAGTCAAGGATTTTAAGCATTTTGTTGCAAATTATATAAAAGAACAAAGGATCTTTCACCAGAAAAATATATATACATATTTTTATACAAAATTTGCAAAGAGTTCCCAGGGCTTTGGTGATTTCCCAGAATCATCCCTGATAAAATAACTCATCTTTTTACACTCTGGTCTGCATATTTGACCATCTTAAAATTATCACGTTTTGATTTTTGCTCTTGTAGTATAAACTTTGTCAAATATTAGTTGTTATTTTATTATTGCTATTTGCCCAAAGTAAGTTCCTTTATATAAACACTAATGTCATAAATATCTTTAGGTCTATCAGGTAAAAAGTTTTGTTTCTCTGAAAAATAAATTGTATGCATTTGCATAAGAATATTAAACACATTTCTATTGAATGAACTCATTATTCTCATTTTCTAGTGAAGAACCCATGTAAAATAGGGAATACAAACCACAAATAAATTTGTAGAAAATTTGCTCTGTAACCACCTAATCACAACAAGGACATAAAGAGTTTGGGAAATGTTATATTCAAAGGTGAATCTTTGGAGAAAGTTCACTGTATGAGACTTTGTTCTTGTGGGTCCTGATGAATGATCTTGACTCAAAAAAGGAAAATTTTAATAATATTTCTTGGAGAAATTATTTTATTTCCCCTGAAATGTGAAGATAAAGGTGAATTGATATCCTATCAAGTCTAGGAGCTTTTAAGGATGAGACTGGAAGGTTACTCATTCTGACTGTAGAACAACAGATATTGGGCCTGATGTCAGATCACTGCATGAAAGCTTCCTGTGGGCCGGATGTAGACCGCATGCTGTTATACGAGAGAAGGGATATGGGGCTTTCTTAGGTATGGGGAGATCAAGAAGATCACCTAGAAGGTCAAAGGGCGAGATAACCCGATATTTCTCTAATAGAAGAATAAATAACTGACCCTAAAGTACATGTCCTTGTCTAGTGACAGCAGGGTTTGAGAGCCCACAGAATATCCCAAAATGAAATGCTTCATTTTGAAACACCTGTAAGACTCAGAGAATTACAATTTTAATAAAGTAAGAAATTCTTTGTACCTCTCTTCTTTTTTCCAGCATCCCTATCTCAACTGATCCTGGATTCAAATTTACAGCTACTATGTGAAGAACCCAAAGCAGCATCATATGGATAGATAGCTATGCATTGAAGCAGCAACCATAGAAAATATATTCTATTCTCTTACCCGATAAATATGAATTCCTAAATATCTGCAAGATCAGAGTTGAAGTTCAATTTCCTGATATGCTTTTTGTCAATTGCTGGAAATTGATTGCATATAGAGAGTCCACCACCATTGGCCTCCTGAACTCTTGGGAGAGCCCATAGCCCGTCTATTATGAGAACTCTCACAGACACACATACAAATAGCACTGACCAATGGTCCACCTTTCACCTATACCACTGAAGACAGATGACACGTGGCTATCCCCAGGCTCAGGGGTGCTCAGAGGGTCAGAGCAGCCATCTTTTAGAGCAAATGGTCTACAGAAGAACCTTGTGCAGACTATGGAATCACGCTTGGCATCATTTAGGCAAAGAATTACAGTTTCTCAGATACTTCAAACATAATGAACTGAGAGGATGACAGTTCTTAAAAAGTATTTCTTCTTGGTTTGGATAAGCTCTCCCTTGTGGCAAGGCAAGACTAGAAGACAGCCAGAATAGGACTTTGTAAAACATAACGAACAGAGTAAGAGCCCTGGGTCTAAAGATAAATGCCTAGAAGAATCATTGGCCATTATTAGCATAATAAAGAAGAGAAAAAACATAGAAGAATGTTGAGAAAGCCAATCATGCTCTCTTTCCCCTTTTGTGGGGTTGGGTTATGGCATTTGCAAAATGGTGAGCGGTGTAGCTATCTTTAAGAAAATTTGAAGTATTTGATATATTGATTCTTTAGGCATTTAAATTATTAGATCACACATTTGAGTTACTGAATGGAAGATTTTTTTATCACCTGGTCATGATTCAAAATTAATGAAACTTTTCCCACATTTCTTTCACAGGCAAACAACAAATTGCCCCATAAAATACATAAAACAAAACAATAGCTTTGTATGAACCTAACCTACAAATGTACCAGCTTATTCAATATGTTTATGACAAGTTTATTCCTATAAACACTGACATTTTTAGCTAATTACAGCTTTCTTTGTCTTGCTCTTTGGAACTTTCAGATTCTTTATTGTATGTACTAGATTATTTACTCTGTAGACTTGATTGGGCTGCTTGCCTACATATTAGCTGTCTCTCTGGTCTTACCTAATATTTCCATCTATTAGTCTGAATGCCAGTGTTATAAATGTTCTGTTTTTTTATAGGGTGTGTTTTTCATACCTAGTCAAAATATTTTGAGATTATCATATATTTAATAACATATGATATTTGTATTAATATATGCATATGTTAAAATATTTAAACATATACTATAAATATAATAATGAAATATATATTGCATATGAAATATATGAAATATATTTAAGTATAAGATATATATTCTATATAATAGAATATAGGATTGTCCCAATAATACAAATATAATATATATCCTATATATATATTATATATATATATAAAGGGGGGGGAGAAATATTTGTCAGGTAAGAGATTAGAACATGTATTTATTCCCCACAGTCAGAATATACTTGCACAGACCCCCAAGCCCAGAAGGACCTTGTACTTGGTTGAATGCTCTCCTCTTGCTGTACCAAAATGCTAATTATTTTTGAACAAGAGGCATTTTCATTCCATACAGGGTCCTACAATTTATATAGCTGGTCCTGGATAGTGGGCTGTACATTCTAAATCTTTGTTTGTTTACAGATACCCCCATTCTCATGTCTCATCTGGATCTGGCATTTGAATGTTTGATGCCTGTGAATGAATTCAGAGTTCTTTTGTTAAGACACAATGCTGACCCATTTCTTGTCCCTATAAGAAATTAAAAAAGAACAATTTGAAAATGTACACAAATCCTCTCTTTTGACAGCCAGGCTCTGGAGAGACTTATTTAAATGATTAGTTTGTAATGTGTTTCTATTTAAGGAGAACAAGTCTAGTGGGGAAAGAATTGTGCAAATTGAAGAATTCTGAAGTCTGTTCTCAGTATCTGCAGAAGTGGCACCATGTATTGTTATTGTCTTTTTTTTGACTTCTGCTGGGTGGTACTTTCTAGCTATAACCTTGAATCTGGAAATCTCAAGCCACAGGGGACAGAAAATTCACCTTCATGCTTCTCTTTCTCTGCTGCTCAGTGTTTTTTGTTTTTCTTTCTCCTCTCTCTCTCCTTCCTTCCTTCCATCCTTCCTTCTTTAGTTTTGTTACCTACATATTCCTCCCTTGCAGGGCCTGACATTTATTTTCACATCTTCACTATCTATTGACAGCAGGGCATATAATAAAAAAAAAATTGTTTACTAAATGATTAGAACAACTTCCCCATTTTCAGGACTCAGATGACTATTTTATATGTGTATTTATGGAAATAGATAGAAATTATTTCATTCCACTCTGTGAGCTTTTATATAATTCAGAGTGTTACATTAGGTCCGAGATCCTCTTTGATGTCTTTGTAATGGGTATTTTCTTAGCAATGTAATTCTAGTAGATCAGGACCTTATAGAGACTTCAAAAGATGCTCTTTCTATATGGGATTTCATATATCCACTTAGACTGTGTGTCATATTAAGGTGATTATTTAAAACTTAGATGATTCACTGTCCCAGCTTGCGTTCTCTGGAAGCATAGCTGAGATGGAGTGTTGGTCAAGTGTTTATAAGAACTGAAAACTGTTCAGGGAATGAGGAAGAAGCAGGGCTGGTGAGGGTATGAAGTCTAACTGTAATGTAACAGCTTACTAAAGCCTTGGCTAGCCCCACAGAACACTCTAGCTTGTGTCTCACTCCTGTTGGAAAAGGATCGGGTTTTGGTGGGATGGATACCCTTATCTCACTGAGTCACATGAGACAAACTGCTTTGGGAAGGACTTGACCTCAAACAAAGTAATCTTTGAGCTGGGCAGCAAGTTCTTCCCTGAAATGAGATCTGGGTGGCACATCTCCATTTGAGCCACAGAAGATTTTCATCACAATACTTCCTAATCTAACTTCCCAGATTAAACTATCAGAATAATTAAAAATAAAATAAAATTGTATTTGTATAATGAAGTGAGGTATTCAAAACTGGTTCTCCATCATGAAAATTAGAACAGCAATTAGGTACTTTAAAGCACTATGAAAAGATTTCACATTATATTTCCTTATTCTAATTATGGTCCTTTTCAAAATTCTATTGTCTATTTACCAACAGTCAGAATGAGGAATTTGTGAATATAATATTGTATCACTATGTTATTATTTTTATGATCCTGGGTGGCTTCTGCTAGACCTAACAAACTCTAAAAAGTCATTTTTGTTTCAAAATAGAACTTTTCTGGTAGTCACCAGGAAATCCAATATTTGGTCATTAATTGTGCTACTATTTCTATTCTATTACCTTTTCTTAGCTTGTTATAGAATAACTGCTTGAAACTGCTTGTTTAATTTTTACAAAACCCGGAAACATTTAAAAATAATTAATTGGTTTTGTTTTTCAGTTATATCTCTAGGATACAGAAAAGTTCCCAGTAGAAGTTGGGAAGTAAATAAATATTTCAGAAATGACTTAAAAAAAAAAAAAAGAACAATTAGGGTCTCCCTGGTGGCACAAGGGGTTAAATACCACACTATGAAGCATAGGCAGCCACTGCAGCATGAGTTCCATCCCCAGTCAGGGAGGGGACCCACATGGTGCAGCAGACCTCTCCTGCCTTGCCTGCTGCTCCCCTCAGCAGCGTATTTCAGTCAATCTGCCTGTTCTGTTCCCCACTCTGTCTCTGATGAATCCTCTTACACCTCTCCTCACACCCAGTACTCGTATGCATAAATAAATAAATATTTTAAAAAAAGAGTAATTGAATGATTGAGTTATTTAGTAATACTCTGAGACATTCATAAATAAGGGTATGAAAAAGTAAAGATAAAATGTGAAAGTAAATTATTTAATATAAAACTTCTTAAATTCTCCGTTTCTTTAAACAAAGAAGAAATAAGTGGCACTCAGGTAATGTAACATACATGGAAAGGACCTGTGTAGGAATGTGCTGGGAGATGTCAACAGTAAACTTAGTATGATTTATTAACATTCCACTGTTGGGAGATAATGCCAGCACAAAGCAGGGGCTTCCTAATGAAAGCATGGGATTTCCAAAGAGGATAGTGATAACACCATGTAATTCTTCATTAGTTCGATCTTATCTGAGGACAGTGTGTTTAGGTTTTGACAAATTGGAGTCAGCTTCTGGAATCATAGTGATAGGATAATGAAAGATACATAGAAAGATTTTTCATCAAGAATATCATCTTCAAGAATATTTTGTCACATGCTTAATAAACATATATAGGTTTTTATAAAACAACACTAAATTACCCAGAGTGACAGAGGTTTTTTTTTTTCTGCCTACAATTCATATATTTCATTTTACTTTATTTTCTATTTTTTCCCTTTAATTTATATATATTTGACATCAATTGTAATCCCCATGTATTCCCCATCACCATATCACCAGTGTACCATCACCTCAGTCCCCCATGCTCCCTTCTGCCCTCAACCCTCCCCCTCCACCCTCCCCACCAAGTGTCCCCAATTTGTCCTTGTCTTTTCATTTTTGGTTTTTGTGTCTTTATTGTTATTATTATTCTTGATGTCAAATTTTAGAAATACTAAAGTGTTTGATCAGTAAAAAGATGTGAGATGTCTTAAAAGGACTCAATAAATTATTTTTCTTGTTAAAAAATACTTTAAACACACTGGGCCAATCTAGCACTATTATAATGTCATAGAGAAAACATTTTTATCATTGTAAAAAATGGTCACACCTTTCTAGCATATATATAAATTGATAAAAGTGTTCTAAAACTTTTGAGATTCTTAAAGCCTAGTATATTTTGCTGTAATATTATTGTTCAATCCTAATTATTCTGAAATATATATATATGTCACAAAATTGAGCAAAAAAAAAACAAACATCATCTTCAAAAAACTCCAATTCGTCTACAAAACAATGTTATAAACTGATGTTACTTCAGTCAACCCATCAATCAATAAAAGATGCATGAGGGGAAAATAACCCCTCTATGTTGGTTCTATAATTTCAGATTTCCATAGGAAATACACGATTCAGTCAAAATTTAGAGAGATTCATTGTTCATAAATTTCCATCCTATGAATACACAATTAAGAAAATACAATGAGTGGATGAAGGTAGGAGAATATTCAATAAACTAGGATGAAATGTGATCATCAAAAGTAATATTTAAAAAATGTTTACAGAATTTTCAGAAGGCTTGGAAATAGTTTGGTGAAAATAATCTAGTTTCAAATTGTTATTAACAATATTTTTCCAATATAAGCTTAGCTTTATTCCTACTCATAAACAGAAAGAGATACACCAGAAACATGGGAGAGGGTCTTGATTTTCTTTCCTTTTCTATTTTTTTTAAGATTTATTTATTTATGCACACAAGAGCTGGGGTACAGGCCAGAGTCCAGAGAGGTAAAAGGATTCATCAGCCAGAGTGGGGAGCAGAACAGACAGACTGATTGAAACACACTGCTGAGGGGAGCAGCAGGTGAGGCAGGAGAGGTCTGCTGTGCCATGTGGGTCCCCTCTCTGGCTAGTGGCAGGGATCGAACTCATGCTGCAGTTTGCTTCATAGTGCATTGCTTAACCCACTGCGCCACCAGGGAGGCCCTTTCTTTCCTTTTTCTAATGATTTTTTTTTTTTCTAATCAGGAGAATAAAGTTATATGAACTAATTCTTTGAATCCTGTGCTGTCCTTTCCTGAGAGTAAAGCTAAAACTCACAATATACATCTGACACAGAAAAAGAAAATTTCTCTTTTTTTGCCTGGGGATTAAAGATTATGTACAAGTTCAATGTTTTTCTTTCCTTTTCCCTGTGTTTCTAAATTATATTATTGATTTGAATGTGTTTGTTTTCAAAAATTTATTTTAAAAAGTGGATGGATCTCCATGGTGGTGTAGGCAGTGTTGTAGGTGTGCTCAGTATTGTCAGCACAAGGGCCTGAATTTGATCCTGGCCAAGGAGGTGATCCACATGGTGCAGCAGACCTCTCCTGCCTCACCCACTACTCCCCTCAGTAGTGTATTTCAGTAGATCTTCCTGCTCTACTCCCCACTCTATCTCTGGTGAATCCTCTCACCCCTGCACCTATGGCCTACACCCTAGTTTAAAAAAATTAAGTGGAGGGAAAATAAAGCTAAAGTCATATGACATAGTACAAAAGGAAAAATAAGAAGTAAATGCCGTGAGAAAAAACAAAAAACTTTTAAGACTAACTTATTAAGAACATTGCAGCAACTGACCCAAAATGCCAATGTATACATCCTGATAGCTAGTGTAAAAAAGCTAACATTATCCTGATTAACCACTGGAATAGTATTAGCTTATTAGGAGGGACTGGACTTACACTTTAAATTTTGTTTCATCTTAACTAACTCCCTCATTTAATTGGCTGCATTTACAGAAATAATCTATGACTTAGGCAGGGGAAAAAAGTGTAAGAAATGGAAGTGAAGATGGAGTTATGGCCCAAGAGGGAGAAAAATCTAGGGTACAACCCTCATTAACTTTGTCCCTGTGGTGCTGGCTTTTGTTATAACCGTGTGCATGTTTATAAGATTTGTGTTATATTATAAGCTACTTGAAGGTTGCTTGATATATGCTCTTTGATTCTGAAAATAATATTGTTGATATATCCAGTTATTATAATGATTAGTTGCTTAATGTCTGTCTTCCTCACTCTCCAATAGTCTGCCTTATCTCCCCATGCTATCTAAACTTTATAAAGTCAGGGTTTACATATTTTCTCATACCTTATCCTTAGAGCATACAAATGCAACCTTCTTAAATAAGTCTCAATAAATATTCCTTTAAGTATTGATACATTGATTGAATGACTGCTTGAAATCTTCTCTCTAAGGCTCAGACTTGAGCATGATGTCTTTAATTTATGGTTATAACTTCCTCCTTCTTTTAATAACATTGATTTCCCTAACCACAGTCAGTTGGATACTAATATGCAAAGGGCTTTGGGTGGTTATTTTCTATTGGCTGCTGTAATTTAAAATTTTGTAGGCCATCTATATATCTCTTCATGCAAATTTGAAAGGGAGATTGTGTATTTTCATAAGAAACCCTCCTTTACAAAGTTTCTCATTTTTATTATAATCTGCAGATAAAATTCTCTTTTGATTCCTATGTTCTATAGATCTATACAAATGATATACACATTTTAAAATGTCAGTGTGAAATGTAAGATATTATACCTCATGTGTATTCATAGTTTGAAAATATTTTCTGGAATATTGAAGCTCTTTATCAAAAGAAATCTCCTGGGGAACTCTCCAATCTAAAGTTTTAAGAGCTTCTCTCATTAAAAGGGATAAGAAGAAGACAGGACCTCTCATGCCTTATTATAATCTCTTTTTCTACTCTTCCTCCCTTCACACTATTTGGTAGTTCCTGATTATGGCTCCTCAGAAATCAACGGTTTTTAAGAGAGAACTGTTGTAGACTGTAAATCTTGATAGTTAATATGACATGTTTCTTTTAATGAGAAGTTTGTACCAATAAGTCTGGCATCACAATGATGTTATATCTGCCCCACGATGACAGCAGAATCTAACCAACTACTGTTGTATTTAGAGAAGTGTGGAAATAACTCATTTCACACATTAAAGAGAAACAGTTTGGCTCAGCATATTATGCAATTGGATAGTGATTCATGGATTCAGGGTTTTCAAGTTGTCCTTTTGCTGACGTCTTCGACATTAGCACAGTTATCCTTCTCTTTCCCTTGGCATACTCATCAATAAAGCAGTACATGACTGTGCTAACTTAGCCCATTCTCACATAGTATTTATTCACTACCATTGACAAAGCACTATTTCATTTAAATAGCTAATGCACATGTTCTAAAGGGTGGGCAAAGGTAATCACCTGTGTAGCTAAATAATAATTTTAAGGAAGCTAGAGGCTGAAGTTATTCCTGTGAATAATGAGAACAAAAATACTGGCTAATTTTGGTAGTATTTTATATACTATATACAAAATATATACTAGATACAAAGTAATTTTTAGACAAGATACACAAAGTGACTTAGCATAGTATTCATTTCACTGTAAATTGGGAGAAAGCAGAGAGTTGCAGTTGGGATAGAAGGTGCGAGCCGCAATTGGGATATGCACTATAATTCTAATAAGACAAGTGTGTACTGCCTAAAGGACCTTGAAAAGAAAGAGGTTGTTTTTGATATGTTGAAAGTTTGAAAAAAAGTGTCTGGCTAGTTCTGCCTACTGGAATGTGAGAGCTAATAGAAAAAAGTGTCTATCGTTGTAAATCTCACTTTAGGGTATTGTTTTTGACTACTAGTAAATTGAGTCTCTTAATTCTCTACTTGAGGAGGAATAGCTATTGCAACTATAACAGAGAATACTTTAAAAAACCTTTGTAAATAAAATGACCATTTTTTATCTGTATTCGAGGTAATCATATCACATATCATAAGAATACTTCAGTGCCTTGTTCTTAGTGATATGGACAGCAATCTTAGATTAATAGCTGAATTTTCTTAAAGAAGAATTTGAACTTCATGAAGGTCACATTCTTTAGTTCAGAATGTTTTATTTTATATTTCAATCACTTTGCCTTTTAATCATTTACAACACTGAGTGGCTCAAATGCTTTCACCAAATGATCTTGCCAAATGAGATGGACTGTCTTTGAAAATTCATTCAAATAGAAACCACCAGGGCATCCTTTGCTCAGCTGAAGTATAATGCACAGGTTTAAGGAGTAATGTGCTTACTAAAGTTCTCACAAAATAATTTATTTGTCCAGGAAAAATGTCTCCCCCAAAACTCAACAATCCCTGCAACATGCTTGCCAGGTAAGTATATTAAAAAGATGTGAATTCTGATCCACTAAATAACTTATAGATTGTTCAAGGTGACATTTTACTACATGAAGGGCTAGATCTGGGAAGATGTTGATTGGAAGGGGAGAATACAAAGATCTTCAAAGCAGCTGTAGTGGATTGAAGTCTTGACCTCGGTCAACTTCAGTCACTCCGCACATGCTGAATGTTATGTGTCAAGATGAGAATGTAAAAGTGAACAAGAGTCCTTGCCTTGAAGTAGTTCACAAGTGAGTGGAAATTTTAACACGGTTAAACAAGGTTAGCACTTTAACCTTGGTCATGCAGTTCATTTTCCTTCTTCATAAAACAGAAAATACCACATGTCTCAGAAGCTACTATCATATAATAATGAAGACTGCAGATGCTGGCTAGAGTCAAAAATCTGAACTTGAATCCAGATTCTATCCACATGCTTTTTTTTTTTTTTTGGTCCTCTTTAATTTATTGCACTAATGATTTATACTTTTATACTAAGAGGCCTTTAGGGGCATCTTAGTCCTCTATAGTCTTAGAGAAATGGGGGGGGGGGACAGGGGAGGGTGGCCCTGTGAGAAGAGAAAGGAAGCAAAAAGATTTTCTGTCATTCTGGAGTTAAACTGAGCATCAGATTTATCTAGGGGCCTGTGGTGGACAGTACTTTTAAATCTACAGGACATAGGAAAATACAACTGTTCCTCTTAGAATTAACATGAGCGTAATATAACCCTCTAAACTGAGAACCATGACAGAGTAGAGATGAAAAGAAGTTTAAGGGCCCTTGCAGTTTAAGGTCCTGATTCTTTCTTTTGCTGGTGAGAAAACTAAAATCAAGAGCTGGAAAATGACTTTAATACTGTCATCCAGCAAATTTATTAGAATTGAGAATGGAACAATATACTTTAACACCTCATCTCAATCTTCTTTCTGTGGACATAGATTATAAACAGACAAAAATGATTACTAGGTATATATTTAATCTATATGTTTATTTAGGTAATATGAACACACATTTAATGGTACTATATATGCATATAGTACATTATATGTTACATTTACACATAATCCAAATGTACTTTAAATGTAACACACACATAAATATACACAAATATATACACACACATAAAATCTAGATGCTAGCTCACATATTATCTACTGGTCTAATAGATTGTGAAAACTAAGAGCCTAAGGGGTTAAATGACAAAGCCCTTCTCCCCAGATATATAACACAAGTAATTCTTGAGAGATGAGTAAGAAGTACTTTGTTTGGGCTGTTGTTTCATTTTCCATTCTATCTCTTTCTATTATTTATGATCACACAAATATTCCCAAGAATTCATACGTAGGCAGACTCCTCTGAGGTGCTCTCAATATTTTGTGCTCCACCTATGAAACTCCTGTGGTACTATATCATCCTTCAGCTCATCAATCTTCTTTCCCTCATCTCACAAATCACAATTTACCTGCCCCCTATTCTAGTCCTTCTGAACCTCTTATTAAATAATTGCTTTCTAATCTATGATGAAGTCATTCTAAAGAGTTAAAGTATTGCTCATATCCCTCCCAGAGACACATCCATTTTAAAAGCAATCATGAACATGTCATGTCTCAATTTCCTGAAATAATTTCCAATAGTGGAGATTTTAAGTTTTGGGGAAAGTACTGAAAGCTTTTGAGCAACACCAAAAAATCACTTAGAAACTCAGATTAACTGAGTTATTAGGAAGTTACTTCAAAAGATGTGCCAGAAGTAAATTGACCACATGGCAAAAACATCCTTTAAAAACAAAAACAAAAACCCCAGAACCTTATAAGTCATAGGCACAGACACTTTCTGGACCTTGCTATTTTCAGTGTAGAACCTGAACTGAATCTAATGTGCTGATCCTGGCTATGGAAAATCCCAGGGTACCTGTTATTTAAACTGTTTTGTTGGTCTCCTACTATTTTTAATGATATTTTTTTTCCTTACCTGCATAACCCAGAGGCTGAGCAAAGGCAACCCAAATCCTGTGGTTCTCTTTAAACTCAGCTCTATTCTCTGCTTCTTCCCACCTCTCTCTCTCGGCTTCTTCCCACCCCCTACTCAGTTGCCATGTTCAACAACACTTCAAAGATGTGGCTGGCTTCATTTCTAGGCTTAGATTCTGTTTAAAGAAGAAGCTAAATTGGAATCAGTTTATCACCCTTGGCTAGGATTTTTAACAGAATTTAAAAAACTGGAGAGGAACCCCAGTCACATCTAAAATGATACCAAGAGTATCAGCTGGAAACTCAATCTTCAAAGGAAACTGTAGCGCTGGATAAAACCCACATGTCACTGCTAGCATCGCATCTTGAGTCCAGATGCAGTTTCATGAATACCCAGGGCACTTTCAGTATTTTTACTTGAAATTTCTTTAAAAACCAATAAATTAGGCTTTTTACTTAATTTTTTATATGATGACACTTTTATTAAAGTAAATGGAGAGAAATATAATGGATACTGAAAGATACACAAGCACAAATGATCCTAAAATTAATTTTCTCTAATTTATTTTGAATCAGGTCAGTAGAGGTAGTACTGAGAACATAAAACGAATCCTAAAATGCTCTTGTGGGTAGAGAAAACAGGAACTACCACAGAGTTCCTTCACCTAACTGATTATAGTAGAGTGAGGATAGTCAGATGAAAGCAGAAAGATTGTTTTGAAAAAAGCAGTACTTTTCCATATTTTCTCATTTATCTCTGTTTTTAAGTTTTGCCTAATATATGGCTTACATCTAACAAAACCATTATGTGCCTTATAATAAGTGGTTGAACACAGTGTTTTATTTTCTGGAAGTATCATGTTTTAAAAGTTGTTTCACTTGAGATAAATGTGGAAAGGACAGGCATTCTCTCTAGGCTAGCATGGGAAAACTTCCAATCCAAATAGTGGGATAAAATAATAGGGTGTGTTTGTAGAACTGTATGCATTTCGGAATGGTTGGTGTGTAGGATGGAGACAGAGATGACCCGCCAGGAAGAGAGGCTAAGGAGCAGAGATAAGGATCTTATTGCTCAGTTTAGATTGACTGACAAGCGTGGGGAGTGACTCCAGGTTAGGGAAGCACATAGAACAGAAAAGACACAAGAATCAGGAGGACACCGTGAGAGTGTAGCAAGCCAGAAGGAAATGCAATTAGGAGGCTAGTGAGCACAGAAGTCGGGAGAGATCTGAAGGTGAACCAGTTCGCAGGCATTATTGAAGGAATAATGATATAGTGGACAGTGATGTCAGTATTCTGGTCATGAGAAAATGAAACAAAAAGTGAAGCACTAAAAAGGCAAAGTCTGCCATTTTAGGAAATGACATAGGAACACCTGGAGATTTTGCCAGAGTGATCCACTTATTTATAGCCTGACACAAGAAGCAGGGAAACTCCCTCAAATGTACCTGTGTCAGAATGCATGGTTGAGTGGGAAGCCCACACTTTGGAAACTTGGAGACCGACACTGATTTTCTATTTGGAACTTAGGAAATTATGTCACCTCACCAAGCATTGGTTTTTACATCTATAAAATGAATAATAATACAATTCTCCAATGGAATACTGCGAATATTAAGTAAATTTATGTAACCAACCTCTGGTTCAATTTTTGGCTAACACTGGGTATACAATTGAAATTAATTTACTCTCCTGTAGAAAATCTATTTGAAATATGTTTGCATTGAAAGAACTTAAAAGAGGGATTTGTAATAAAATAGGATTTGACATAACAGATAAAAATATATAAATACCACAAGAGAAAAAAGAGCCAGGGATTGCATTAAAGGTAAAGCCAATTATGACCAAATGGGAGAGAATTTAGCAACATTAATCCTTAGGACAATTGTCAGAGAGACAGGAGCAGAGAAGCTATCTCCTTGATAATTAAGACCTACTGTCCTTCTAGGCTGGTACATAAAAACATCTTTTTATGACCTTATTCTACTATCATTATAAGACGGTACTTTAAAAAACTTTTATTCTTGCTTAACTCATTTTTGTATGAGTAATTCAAGTAATGATTTCAACCACCAAGGCAGTGTACTAAAATACTTTGTAGCACATTTTCCAGAGCTTAATCTCTGGAAGTAATTAGTAAAACACCTTTCTTTAGAGTCAGCCAATTAAACTGACTCATTATTTGTCCTCCTACTATGTATTAAACACTAGGTGAGAAGCTGACTAAAGGATGCATAAGATAGCTCTTTCCTTCCAAGGACCCACATCTTAAAGGCCTGTTTTTCCTTATGTGGATATTCTTATCATAGACCTAAAAGATATAGTTACAAATGACTCTGAATCATAGTGGGGAAAAAGATTTTTTAAAAATGGGTAAAATATCTTATTACTTCACATTATTTTTCAAAACTCATCATTTGCTGCTAGAAGTTTATCTTGTCTTATATCTTAATGTCAGGCATAAAACAGAATGTTCACTTCCACAATCAATAACCTATTTTCAGTGAAAGAAATTATTTTAGTAGACCCCAAATATCCTGGCATCAAGGAAATCTTGTTCTAGCAATATAATGTAGTCTTCAAGGTAGGAATTAATCTTGTTCTACTTTCTCAAAATTAGGGATAGACTATCCAAGGTAGCTTACCAAAAACTTTGCTCAGTAGAAGCTCTTCAAGGCAAATAGGTAGTTATGAAACTTTCTTATCTCTAAATATGGATTTCTCCTGATAAATACTTTTTACCCTTTCATTTTCCACATTTAAATCGATGTCTAATGGTACTAATTTCTAAATATTTCTTTTTCTTTTTTAAAGATTTATTTATTTATGCACACAAGAACTAGGGTTTAGGACAGAGTTGCAGGGGGTGAGAGGATTCACCAGAGACAGAGTGGGGAACAGAGCAGGCAGACTGACAGAAGTACACTGCTGAGAGGAGCAGCGGGCTAATCAGGAGGTCACCATCCTGACCGGGGATTGAACTCGCACAGCTGTGCTGTGGATTTTTCATAGTGTGGCTGGCACTCAACTCGCTGAGCCACCAGGCAGGCCCTAATTTCTAGATATTTCTTGAAACTACCTGTCTTTCACCTCTACTCTCTCTAATAATGCCATGCCCTTTTATATCATCCAAATCACCATAACAACTTCCTAAGTCATTTTACATCCTCCTCTCCTGCTCTGTTGGTAAAATGATCATCCACAGAAGAAATTCTGACACGGAATTCATTTGCTAAAAAGCTTCAGTAGAATCTTATTGTCTAGAAGATAAAATCCAATTCTCTTTGTTTAAAATAAACCATCTTGCAAAAACTGACTCTATCTACATGTTTTACATCTCTACAATGCACTCCCTGCTTCACACTTTAGCTGTAACCCTGAAAAACTGCACGACATCTCACACCCTCTAGTGTGCTCACTCCAAAAACCATTTGAAATACCTCTCCCGATCTCTTGCTTCCTCACTTAGCTACTACTCACATTAAGTTCTTGTGTCATTTCTTCCAGGAAGCGTTCTCTGACAATGTTCCTTCAGGCACTGTCAAATCTTACTCCTCTAACAGCTCTCCTTACTCCTGAACAGCTCCTGTGTATCCTTTTGTCTTTGTACTGATTGAAATTACATACGTAGATTCAACTCCTTGATGTAAATAACCACCTGCCTTTAGACTTTGTGACACTTTCTCCTATATTTTTAAAAAGATTTATTTATTTATGCATACAAGAACTGGGGTACAGGCCAGAGTCACGGGAGGTGGGAGGGTTTGCTAGAGACAGAACAGGCAGATCTACTGAAATACACTGCTGAGGGGAAGCGGCGGGTGAGGCAGGAGAGGTCTGCTGCATCATGTGGGTCCCCTCCCTGGTTGGGGATCGAACTTGTGCTGCTATGCAGCGGATGCTTTACAGTGCAGTGCCCAAACCGCTGTGCCACCAGGGAGGACCCAACTTTCCTCTATTTTGCCTGCAACATGGGTATTCCTCAACGAAACAATTATGAGTCATACCAATTCCCCCTTCTTTTCCCAAACATGTAACACTATATTTGCCATGGTTACTGTTTTCCTATGAACACTTCTCTCCACTCAGTCTTACATTAAATGGATTTGAGAACTATAACTGTGATAAGTAATGTTTTACAAAACTTAATGTAAACTTTCCAGCTTCTCAGATTTGGTCATTTATAAACTGTATTTTCCAGCCCTTAATTATTTTTATACTTTATTAAGGAATTTTACATCATTGTTATCAGTTATCTTTGATAACTTGTGGACAGAGACTGAACAAATTAAAAACTCAAAACCTAAGTAAATTACAGCCTCTGTCTTAATTATAAACTCTATGCATTTTATTAGTTTGAAGAATTTTAACTACGTGGAAAAAAAAAAACTTTTGAGTGGTTCCACTAATGTGATTTGATGAGTTTATCTACACTACCTGACCTTTAGTGACTAAAATCTTCATTGCAAAATAATCAGGAACTTTGTTTAGGTGCTTTGTTGAAATTAGGTTCAAATACTATAATTTTCTTAATTAAGAACCTATAAAATTTTCTCAATTTCAACTACATATCAGCACTCTGCTCGGTGTAACCTATACACATTCCTTCTTATACCCCTAACAGACCTTTTGTGGACTACTGGAATATAAGGAGCATCAATACATACTGGCTAACAGCTTTTATTTTTGGTCTACAAAGACTTTGATGATCTAAGTGTGATGTCAACTTCATTTACAGTGCAGTAGCCCATATTCTACAAAAATGAGATCAAAGTATATTATAGATATCATGGGAGGTGGAAGACAGAAGTAAATTTAAGCGTATAAAAGAGGAATTTCTGGGAGGATTCTCCCCAGTCTGCCTTTTGACACATAAATGAAAGCTTGCAAGCATATATAAAAGATCTCTTGTCTGCTAGGAGAAAACATTAAAGTTTATGCCTCCTTTAATAGAAAGGATTTTTAAAAAATACATACTACTCCCTATCAAGAAGAACTGCCTTTCATTTAATTTGGTCATAATATCAGAAGTGATATTTTTGCATCAATTTTTAGGAACAATTAGTTATTTCTATTTGAAGATGGTGTTTAATATTAAAAATGTGATGTTTTAAATATTCTCCAAGGGACAAAATGTTAGCAACTTAGTATTTTGCAAGTATTCTTCCCTTTAAAAAATAATTTGATCGAAAAGTGTGATTCACCATGTCCAGACGGCTTTACAAATGAATTATACAAAACATTCAGAACTGAACTAGTACCTATCCTACATAGACTATTTCAAAAAATTGAAAAAGAAGGAGTTTTACCAAACACATTTTATGAAGTCAACATCACACTAATACCAAAACCGAACAAGGACAACACAAAAAAAGAAAACTACAGACCAATATCTCTAATGGACACTGACGCAAAAATCCTCAACAAAATCTTAGCCAACAGAATCCAACAATGCATCAACAAGATAATCCACCATGACCAAGTAGGATTTATCCCAGGAACACAAGGATGGTTCAATATTCAAAAGTCAATAAATGTAATCCACCACATCAACAAAAAGAAGAAAAAGAACCACATGATTATATCAACAGATGCTGAGAAAGCTTTCGACAAAGTTCAGCATCCATTTATGATGAAGGCCCTTGGAATTCTCGGGATAGAAGGACCATATCTAAACATAATAAAGGCCATATATGACAAGCCCATAGCCAGTATAATTCTCAATGGAAAAAAGTTAAAAGCCTTCCCTCTAATATCTGGAACAAGACAAGGATGCCCTCTTTCACCACTGCTCTTCAATGTAACACTGGAAGTCCTGGCCAGAGCAATAAGACAAGAAAAAGGTATACAAGGTATCCAACAGGGAAAGAAGAAGTAAAATTATCACTGTTTGCAGACGATATGATAATATACATAGAGAACCCCAAAAGCTCTACAGAAAATCTAATCAAGCTAAT
>JAGFMF010012185.1:943152-984127 GCA_019455555.1 Galemys pyrenaicus | reverse complement strand
AGAAAAATACCAGATGGTTCCTCCCCTAGGAGGAATATAAGGGAACCAAATAAAGATCAAGGAAAGGAATAAGAACAACAACAACAATAATAATAACAACAATAAAGACAGAAAAACAAAAAAATGAAATGACAAGGACAAATTGGGGACACTTGGTGGGGAGGGTGGAGGGAAGATGGGAGCACAGGGGACTGAGGTGATGGTGTACTGGTGATGCGGTGATGGGGAATACATGGGAATTACAATTGATGTCAAATATATATAAATTAAAGGAGATAATAGAATAAAAAAGTGTGATTCAATGTTAGGTACTCAAGTTAAGTAATAGGATTTCAAAGCAGGCTAAGTCAAACTAAAAATCTATTAAGTAATTAAATTCATAGGGAGATACAGATTTTAATCCTCAACTTCATGGTGTTTAATCTATGGGCCTAATTCTAATACACAGAGGAAAAAACTACTACCTGACCTTATAGCACTGCAAATTCCAATAGTGATCTCAGTGAAGAGAGGAGGACAATAATTTAAATGCACATAAAAGATTCTAAAAAGTGGACATTTGGGGGAAATTATAGCCAACTGTGCACTGGAGTAACAAATAGCACTCAGGAAACCAAATAATTAATATAGAATTCTGACATATGGAAAAAGTAGAGTGAATAACCCACACACTAATGACAATGACAATTATTTGATGGCTGACTCAGTTGAAGCTCTGTGATTTGGGATTTGGCATGCTGTGTTCCTTTGCTGCATAGTTATAGGACACTAATGTTTCTTAGGGTGACATTGACAGTGTGCTGGGAAAACTCAGAAGAGGATAGCTGTCTCTACTGTATTATTTATTATCATTTACTGTACAATTCAGTAGGCATATGCATCTGGACATAAAAAAAGGACTTGAAATCCCCACAGGTCACCTAAAACCAAATGGATAAATACAAAGTTGGAAGGTGTATTGGATTTGTTTTATATGACTTGACATACGTGAATGAGCAAAAGTTCCCACTAACCTACATTTTCTCAAGTCCATAGGTTTAAGAGACACACATTGTGCAAACAATTACAGAAAATCCTGGCTTACTTTAATATTAGAAAATAATACTCTCTCAAAGTCTACTATGCGGCAATAACTGTTATTAATTCCTAAAATACATTTTTGAATGTAAAATGAAATAAAAATTGTAAGACAATTTCTCACATGTCTTCAACCAATAACTGATGGCAGTAGAAATGGCACTGGCTCCATACTCCTTGCCAAGGCACAGAAATGTCTCTAAGGAATGTGCTTTAACCTCTTTTCAAAGTGTTTCCATAGAATCAGTCTTCATCACCAACAGCTTGATAACAAATCTTTTTTCAAACTGTCTTCCTTTCACTCACTTTTTTCCCTTGTACTTGTGTTTCCTTCATCTTTTAAACCACTAGCACTTGAAACGTGGTATGGAGACCTGGGTGATCCAAAACCCCACAAATTTTGGTGAATGAGAAAATTAATAAAACTGATGCATTTGAAAATTTGAGTAAAAATTAGGAGAGAAGCTATACCTACCAATATTGTAAATTTAAAGGATGATGTTTCTATCAGTATTTTAGATAGTGGAAAGGTAATAGTGCAATAATATGAGATACTATGTGGGAGTAAATTTGTCAACTTAGAGGAAATGGATAATTTGATAGGAAAACAAGTTTATTAAGATGAACACAGTCATAAAAAGATGATCTGAATAGTCCCATATCCAATAAAGTGCTTGCATACATTAAAAAAATAACTCTCGTATCTGATAAAGTGTTTACATAAATTAAAATAAAAAAACCTTTATCAAAGGAAACTCTAAGTGTATATAGCCTCACCAATAAATTTCACATATATAATATAAAAATTTATACAAATTTATATTTCAGAAAATACAAAATTATTTATGTCCATTTCTTAATATCGATACAAATATATGATACGAGCTTTGCCATAAAGAAAAATTGCACGTGAATTATTCTCATGACTATAGAGAAAAATACCTCATGCAAAAATATGAGATACACATATTAGTTAATTGAACCCAGTGATATATAAAATGTGCATCGTGATTAAATTGGATTTCCTCCAGAAATGCAAGGTTAACTTAATATTTAAAAAGCAACCAATGTAAATTACCATATTTAGAGTGTGAAGGGAAAATGAATTATCTAAACCAAGGCAGAAAAGCAACGGTTTATTTCTAGGGTTTGGCTTAGTCACATGTATTCTGTGTAAGTTCGGATATTCTGGATATGAGACATCTGGATACATGTTCCAAGGACTTCTAACTTGAAAAAATAAAAAACCTCAGAATGGGTTATATAATCTTTTCTATGCATCCAACATTTGTCACCTTGAACAATGTACTTCATTTCTTTGTTTTTTAGTTTTCCACACAATAAAATTACAAACCATATATTATGTCACTCCCTGAACAGCACATCATTACAAATATTTAAGTTTCCTAAGAGGTCTGTCAAGACATTTTAAAATATACATCTGCATATACCTTAATTACTGTAATCTAATTTTTCTTAAGATATTTTGATGCACAGACATTAATGACACTATTTACAAAATATGGTTATCAGTGCAGTGTTATATGGAGGAGAGTTTTAGGCAGAAACATAATAGCTCAGTTTTGGAGCCCTATAGAGTGCTTAAAGATTTCAACAATTTTAAACTCAGCAAATAAGGCCCATCTTTATTTGTGTCTTAAATATCTTCCTTTGCCAGCCAGAAGAAAGCTAGAGGAAGCCAGCTAAAAATGTGTCAGTGTAAATGTCATGAATTTACAAAGTATGATTTGCTTCTCCTATGTGTGTGACATAATAAATCCTAGGAATAGTGCAGTGTTTTAAAATACTATGTAGCTCAAACAATTAGACTCTCTATGGCTATAGTTAGTCTACTGAGAGGATAGAATTTCAGGATTTTCTCTTTTGTTTTAAAACACGCATATAAAATAAAACTCATAATAGATCTGCAAGTATTATTTACATATTTTCTAACTTGATAGCAATATAGATGAGAAAAAAATATTAAAAAAAACACAATACTTACCACCAAGCACTGCTATTAGTATCATTCTTGGTGTTTAGTGACTATATGTTTATGATATAAATATCAGTTTTGCTCTATTTTTCTGTTGACATACCAACTCCCCATTTAACCCACAACTAAGATATTTCTTTTTTCATACAGCAGAGCCAGTATTATGATCAGCTTAGAACTCAGATCTCTAAGTTGTTAGGACTAGTTTAGTTAAAAATTGCTGCGTCCTGCTCTCCCAATAAGAAAAATAACAGTAGTTTGGGAACACTAGAAAAACAATTTTCTGTTGTTTTTGGATTGTGGACCATCCAAGAAAATTTCCAGAAATCAAAAAAATTGCCCAATCATATTTAAGTAACCAATCTTGCAACTTATATGAATAACTCAAGTAATAG
This sequence comes from Galemys pyrenaicus, assembly GCA_019455555.1. Lineage (NCBI taxonomy): Eukaryota > Metazoa > Chordata > Mammalia > Eulipotyphla > Talpidae > Galemys > Galemys pyrenaicus. Next base: position 980,659 of record JAGFMF010012185.1, on the reverse strand, counting down.
AATTACAAATATGTGGAGTGGAACTGGTGTTTTTAATATCTTTAATATTTTAATGCTTTAATATTTATTGCAAATGCAAACCATCTAAAATGTAGGTGGACCGATGGAGACTATTTTGGGAAAAGAAGTGTCAGAAAATTAGGAAAAATAAAGTGAATGTATAGAAAACCATTAAGTGATCAGGTTGCCTAGGACGACTTGGGGCATTTATTGAATGGTGTTATTGGAAGTGACAAGTTATAAAAATCGTTTTGAGCAGAGGAGTGACACATATAAAGTTGAATGTGATGACATCAACTGGAAAATGTACAGAATTAGCCTTAGAGACACTGAGCATAAAGAAATATTGTTTATTAAAAACATAAGGTATTGCTAAACAGATTCAGGATTAAGAATACTATGTCAGTAATAAAGAAACAGATACAAGACCAAGACAAATTGACTCATCACAGCCAATGGGTAGAAAGAAAATAAAAAAGATGTAGTATCTAGTTTATTAAAGCAATTAGGAATTATTAAGTCAATTAGGAAATAATTCATTAGGAATTATGAAACATTTCTTTCATGATTTAATATATAAATGAACTACATTGTAAATCTTGGTGTGGTATTTACTGATATGCTTTGTCATAGACTGCAGTCGTTTTTCAGTTGTTCACTTTAGAGCTTTTCAATAAAAATCTATTTCAATATTTATTATTAAATTAGCCATATATACTTAGATTGTATAAAAAGTGCTCATTGTTATGGTCATTTATCATAATCTTTTCCTTACTCAGTTACTATGAAAAAGAAAACTTTTGAGGAAAACGAAAGCCTTGACAGTCTCCTGGCTTTTAGAATTGCTCAACCGAGAAAATTATTCCCAGTCTTCCATTTTGTAGCCTATTTTTGAAGTAATTCCCTAAAGACTTCTTTCCTTTTTGAGCTCTGCATACCATTTTATTCCCATCTATATGCTGGGCAAAAGAAAGCATCCTTTACTTTTAAAAAAAGCTATAACACCACAGTTCCTCCAAAGATATATGCATTTGAAATGTACTGAACACATAAATTATAGATATGTAAGAAGTCAGGAAAATGATGTGTAAGAGAATTCATTCATTTAATCTGCCTAACCTTTGCTGTGAAACTTCACATTTTAGTTGAACCCACTATATCAACAATTAAGGCTTATCCATCCTTAATCCCCACTGTCCATTATGGGGGGAAAAGATTTAATTGGTGAATACATAATGCTCCATTAGACCTGGTTCATGGGAACCTGTCTCATAGAGGTGTGGTTGATGAGGCCAGTGTGAACTCTCCCTTGTCCCCTACTCTAATTTTCCTTGTTTGAGGACATCATAATGCAAATAAAAATGTTTTAAGGATTGTAGCTGAACCCTCAGTAAAACAAAATTTAAATAGAACAAAATTTTAATATTGTTGAGTTGATATGTTGGTGAAGTCTCAACCAGAGGAAATGCCTGTTCTGACTCCACAAAGCCTCTTATTATCTGTGCCATTGCTTCCTTCTGTTTTTCTGCTCCTGTTTCTATGGCTCATGCTGAGTCAAACCATGACCTGCTGGGTTCTAGAATTGCCACTCCAGATATCATAGTAGTATTTCTACTTATTCTTGTGAATTCCCACTTTCTGGCTGCAAATCAGTAAACTTTGCACTGTCTACACAAAGTTTTCAGCAAACATATCTCCCAAATTTTAGTTATTTTTATTAATTTTCCTACTGGATTGATATTTACAATGCTTAATAGAAACTTGTTTTCCTTCAGATCTTTTGAATTGTGCCATTTGTTTGCAATTCAAGTTTACATTTTTCTGTCTTCTGGCATCCTTTATATTTAGCTGTAATAATAGTTAATTTCTAGCAACATATCTGGTTTTCTCATAGCAGCTACTTAGATGAGAAGTACTAGAAGAATCTCTACTAGACTGCAGAAATGATTGGAGCTGATTGCCAGCAGACCCTACTTTCTCTTCTAGATTGTGAACTCTTTGAGAGTAGGGAATGGGTCTTGCCTTTATCACCAGACACTACATGTTAAAGATAAACTGAAGCATATTACAAATTTTAAGTTTTTTCAAGCATTGATCGATACCAATCAGGCAGTATCAAACAGGAAGTGGTTAGCACTGAGCTACAGACAGCAGCCAGGGGATATAAAGTGCAGATACTAAAAATGGAAATGATTTGACTGACTATCGCTTAAAGTCTCGCTGGCTGTTCAGATTGGTTGTCTTCAGCATTTTGATGTTCTTACCTTGAGGCAGTTATGGCTTTGGATTTCACTTTACTTATATAGGCCTCTATGGTATTACACCCATTTCAGTCTACTGGCTGACTTGTTCCATTTAACATAAGTATTCAGTGAAGGTTTGTTAAGTCAATAAATGAATATATTCCCAGTAAACATCCTGTTCATGTTGTGTGTCCACAGTCACCCAACTGGAAAGAAGAGTTGGGTCAGTTAACCATTGCAGATTACTTTTCTTACTTGCCTGATTCCTTGCTTTTGCTAATATCTTAATCATCAATATTCACATAAATGTTTGTTCTGCACGGTTTGATCCAAGGTCATTGTACATTAATTCAATAGGTCTGTGTTTCTGAATCATAAAAGTTGGTATTTTCTTTTCAGAGTGACCTTTTGGCAGCTAGATCATTTTCAAGCAGGACTTAAATGCCTCTACTGGCAAATCATATCACAAGTGATTTTTTTTTTCTCTTCAAAAACCATAATCCTACTAATAGTTGCAGAATCAGAACACATTAAGTTTACAATGAGAGTATGGTGCTTTCAATGTGAATGGCCCTAAAATAGCTACAGGCGACCAGTTTGGTATTTACAGTCTGATGCATTCCCAGAGAGACAAATCTTTGTTTATTGACTGTCTGGCAGAATGACTTCTTCAAATGAGGTAAATCTCATCTGTGGTTCAGCAGGAAGCACACACCATACATGGTGCCTGAGCAGCTACTATTAGATGATCACTGATTACGCTTTCAGTGTTTTCAAGGTCAAGGAAAAGCCTGGCTAGGAATATACGGCAGACAGCAAACTACATCCTCAGTAGAAAGGTCTTTGAAAGCCTTTTCTAGCTTTGGCAGTGATGTACTATATGCTGCAGGCTTGCTATGCCTCTTTAGCAGGTCATATATTTTTTTTTATGCTCAGCTGAGTAGAACTAAGATCAATTTTTTAAATCACATTGCTATATTATCCATCTCCACAACACAAGACTAGGTGGATAATTGTTTGCTATTTTAAAAAAAAAAACACTTTCAGTTACACAACTTGAGAGGAGAGAACAACCATACTTATTTCCCCTAAATGCTGGATTATAAATTCATATTAAATCAAATTATGTGTGTAAATATCCTATGCTCTAGCGAAAAAAAAATGTATTTTGCATACTACGCTCTAGCGAAAAAGTGTATTTGCATTTGCAGGGGTATGTGTTGGTGTTCAATTTAGGCATCCTCACTCCCCTCAGCTGTTAGTGACACTTATGGAATTGAAACCAAGTTCGGGGATGCCTGAGTCTATACTTTGGGCTCCTAAACCGCCTCTCTTACTAATCATTTTTGCATATTACCAAAGCTAAACAACTACAGTTATATTGATGGACTAAGAGAAAGCAAGGACCCAATATCTGCCTTGCTTATCTATAGAGTAACTGAAGAGTGACTAAGATTAGATCTGTATTTTTCTGAGAATGACCGACTAACTCTCTTCCAGGAAAAGTTGTTTGTTTTGCAAATCCAGTTGGTGCTCAGGCTATAGACAATTTCCTCCATACACGCTGTTTGGCTGACTGACTCCTACTAATGCTCATTTTTTTTTCCATTGGTCTACTTAATACTTATTAATGTTCTAATAAATAATTTGTTTTATTTAGCCATTTTAACCATCTTTTAGAGTCATCTGTTTTAGATAATGAACAATAAAGATATTTGCAAAGTAAGTTTATCTCTGTCTCTTTCACCAAAGGAATGTGAAACATTAATTTTACTTTCAGTTTGTGATGGCAAAATATTTAAAATAGAAGATAGAAAAGTAGTTTAGTAATATTCATTTCATTTCTCTTATTTAATACTCTAGGGAAATATTTTTCTTCCCTTAATGTCTAGGTCTCTGTACTTTAAAATTGCTTTCAATGCCTGCCTTGTAGAGTGGGAAATATTTCAGCCATAACTTAGACTCATCACAATTACAATCTATTAGGATTCTAGTCTAATCATTTCATTATACGGGATTATTGGTTTTAGTCTGCTGAGCATTAAGGCAACTTTTATATCCTTACAATGAACTGTTGTTTTATTATACAAAATTATCTATCTTTTTGATGCATTGAAGTAGATATTTACAACAAAAGAGCATCAAAATAAAATGAGATTTTGTGATTCAACTGTCCTGTTTTGATTTCTTTAGTGATTTGGTTATCTTACTTTCTGGCTGCAGGTGTTTTTGTAGATAAACAATTGGATTAATTCCGAAGCCTAGAGCTCCTTGCCTCTTCAATACTATCAACAAAATACATTGTAAGGACTCATTCGCTTATAGATGGAAAAGCCTAACGTAAGAAAAAAACCAAGAAATTCTGTTTCACAAGATTAAGGAGACAGTCAAATGAAAAAAGATATGTGTGTCAGGGAAATATATTAGGAATTTAGAGATGTACAACCTTAGACCCCAAAATGAAAAGTTTGAAACTGGACAATGGGACTTTAAGAGTAAGTAGAAAGTTTTGAAGAAAAAAAGGGAAATTTTGAGACAGCAAAAAGATGGTTTGAAATGGCAGCACACTACTTGACACTTTACCTTGTCCCTAAGCGACAACAAAAAAGGACTGCTGGCATAACTGCTGAAGGAATTCATTCTGTATGAACATATTCAGTCAAGCACAACAGATGTGGAGTTCAACTGTAACAGGGTGGTCCCAGGAAAAGGGGAAGTTCCAAAAATCCTGGTTCCGCCCTAAGTAAGTGGAGCTGAGCAGGGAAAGAAAATTTCTGCAAAGAGGAGAGAAGGAAGAAAAAAGAAGATAAAGAACAGCAAGGAGACCTGGAGAAGGCACGTGGAGCAGAGGGACATGTGAAAAAACTGTGCTTGCTTTTTGGTCTTGAACTGGTTGGAACAGATGTGGGTAAGAAACCTGTAGGAAGTTCACAATGGCAGTTGTCATCTTAATTTTAATTTTGCTCTTTTCCTCCCAAATTTGTCTAACTCTTTCTGACCCTTTTTTATGGGTCTCTACTGAAAGGTCCTTTAAATGTGCGGCAGGTTTTTGGGCCTTGCTTTGGGCCAATCCTATTTGGCTGGACTTTTACCCTCAAGGAGATGGATAACTTTAAATGCTTACCTTAGTAACTACATGCTTTGTTCTTTCTTTATTGTACCCTAGTTGTATTAAAGTTCCTTTCTATTAAAAGTTTTATGTGTTTGTCTTAATGCGGCGGATGACAAAACCCATTCAGAGAAGGCAGGCTTGGGAATTCTGGGGTGCTCCTCTCCCTGCCCTGTAACACAACCAGAGTCATCTTTACACCCCTTCTCCAAGATGAAAACACTTGCTCCTACTCATTTTACCACGTGTTGAGTTCTTGTCCTGCCTACTTTTGTTACAGATGACCCTGAGATTTAAAGCAATGGGCAGGTATTTGCTTTGGATTGGCAAAAAAATAGTAATATTTTGTTTATGGAAAAAAGCAATATGGATTTTGTGTAGGTAAAGATAAATTCTTGTCTGGAGGATAATAACCTCCAAGAGTCTTGTAAAAATGATTCTTATAGGGTGGTTTCTATTTTCTACAAACAAACAAAATATTCAAATATATAGGATAGTGACTTTAACCAACTTTGACAAAAGTTTGGGAAGCTACCTAAGCCAAAGGCAAATGCAATCAAGAAAAAGGGAGCAGATTTTCAGACTGAATAAGGTCCTATTGGAATATGCAATTATATCTATAAGGGGACACTTAATAGGTAGGTTTTATTTCTCCATAGCAGTGCTCTCAGTTGGAGAGTCAGTAAAGACATAAGCAAGGAACTATAAGAATTGTTATTACTGAATTTAATCTGCTGAAACAATGGAGCACAATTTTAGAATGAAAAGGAGTTACAGAAAGTAAAATAGGGGGGGAAAGATGATGAACTATTGAGAGAAAATGTGGGTGTAGTATAAGTGAGACTTCTGATAATTCTCTACTCCATAAAACCAAGAAAACAGCCCCCCTCCAAAAAAAAGGGCCAGAATCAATTATTTCAGAACACTAGGAATTAACCAAAGGTTTGTGGTAACCAAGGGAGCATTTATTGAAGAAAAATTTATATCTTGTTAAGAGCTGCCAACTTGTGGTATTTTTAGCTTTCACTTTCTTCTTTTGCTCATCAGCATTTGCAGTGAAAACCAACTAGACCATTGATGAGAGCAGAGAGGCCTAGAGCTCTTTCAAGGACTCTCAAAGAACAGCCATTATCTGATCTGTCTGGTGGTTTCCTAGAATCCACCCACTAACAAAGCTGACAGAAATTGGAGCTCACTTAAAGTGACCAGCCTCTGCTTGGAGAGATGGGAGAAGAAAAAGGGGGGGGGGGGGGTGGTTGTGGTGGCAGGAAACATGTCATAAATAGAATTNGGGGGGGGGGGGGGGGGTGGTTGTGGTGGCAGGAAACATGTCATAAATAGAATTACAGGTAATTATTTAATTTTGTGGTTCTGTTAGGAGGCAGAGGGAAACCCTGGGAACCCCAAACCCACCTCCTCTAAATGGGTTCTGCCAGTCAGCACATCAAGACAAAACATACTCTTTGTGTGTAAAACCTTCAATATAAAAGAATTTTAATATAATTAATATGCAATAGATAAAAAGAGTATAGTTAAAATAGTTTTTCCATGAAACATCCATCCCCTCATGGGTAAATAACCAGGTATATAGGGTTGGCCAAGTGGGGCCACTGAGGCCTAAAACTTGCCACAAGTCTAAGACACCTTCTAGTGGGGACACATAGGAAAGAGGCAGAAGGGGCCAGATAAGTCTAGAAGGAAAAGAGCAAAATCAAAGGATAAGTAAAGATAAAGGTTGCCATTGTCATCTCTCCATGGTTCTCTCAGTCATATCTCAAGGGTCTCCTTCCATGTCCCCCAAGTCTCTGGCACAAGTTCAAGGCTGAGAAGCAACAATAGCTTCTTCACATGCCTCTCTGCTCTGTGTGCCTCCTTCAAGTATTCTCCTAGTCTTCCCAGTCTTTTCCCTCCAACTCCTTCTCTCCCCAGTCCTTTTTCGCTTCCCATCAGTGCAGAACTCCACTCTTCCTTGGGTGGGGTGGGAACCTAGTGGCTGCCCTTTCTACGGGGATGGCACTGTTACAGTTTCTCATGGTAAAGTATGAATCTGAGGTTCAGCTCTCATGGTCCCAGTCTCCCCCTGGATGGAGAAGCTTCACTTATGACTCCAGCCAATCATAGACTTGCAGTCTGACTTACTGGGGGAACTCCACATTATGATATGATCACAAGGTTTAACAAGGTCTGTGCAACAGCATGAGTGCCTCTGGGTCTGGGGCTTCCCTGCTGTGTATGCTCAAGGAGGGGCTGACTGTTCCACTACTCAAAGCCTCCCTTGGCCATTGCCAAAACTTAGAGAAGGCTTTTGAGAACCACAGATCAGAAAACAAAACTCAGCTTGGTTTAATTCAGCTCCTGTATCACTCAGAGGTGTGTTATGGAGCCAACTGTTAGTTTTACTTTGGGCTAGACATAGCTGGGGTTTATGTATCATCACCTCTCACACATCTGTTTATCAAAATATTCAACAACCGGCTGCTTTAATTGGTAGTATAAGCCACTTCACTTCAATTATGTACATTTTCACATCAGTCAGAATCATTATAACAACCATACATATACTGGATATCAGGTGGGACAAGTGATAGTATAAACAAACAACTTAAAAAAGGAAAAAGTGGAAATGAGATAACCAGGGTGTCATTTAATAAGGTTAACACTAAGCCCCCAGCCTTTGCCCAGTAGGAAGGGTCTCCCTTCAGGTGTGGTCCCCATAATTCTCCCACCACCATAGTACCCATGAATCATCACCATGGCCCCCTGTGCTTTTCCCTCCCCTCTTTTCACCCCTTTCTTCCCCCTTCCCTTGCTGTTTGTTTCAAGTTTGTGGCCAGTAACCTTGCAACTTTTGTCTTTTTGTTGGTCTGTCCAGAGATCTAAGCTAGTGCCTCTCTTACTAACAAATAGTTTTTCATAGTATTGAAAATTTCTATCACAAGTATTTGATTTTCCAAGATTAATAACAGTGGTTATTAGCTATTATTTAGTTTGCATTCTTAATAACTTTATATTTCATTTTTCCTTTCTTTTCAGATCTTAAATTTACTTAATATTTGTAGATATTTATGCTTTTTCTGTACTTTTGTTCATATTTACTTTGTAAATGGCTTCAGAGATTCCTATTATTCATTATACATTTTTTTGAAAAGAATTAAAATTTATATTAAATGAAGAAACTATCTGGAAATATCTTTTTGGATGGCATACATATTAAAGTATATATTATTATTTTATATAACATAACAAAAGGTATTGCTTTTATACTAGGAACTGCACTCTTCTCCAAGACCCTTTATACCTCCTATAATTCTAATAGATTAAAACAATGTGTGCCTTTCAGGGATAACAGTATATTAAAAAACAGTAAAAACTATTACCTCATATACTGCTTTAACACTTATAGACTGCTTTTCTAATGTCTTTTAATTGTCACAAAGCAGTGTAGGTTAGTATGATAATATTATTCTTTGAAATACAAAACAAGAAGACTGAAAAAATTTGAGTGACTGTAGATAACCTATTATTTTGGGCAAGCTTAAACATACATGAGTATAAATACATAAATTTTGATATCCTCAGTCCTACTTAGGTTTGCATATATACTTCCTTTGTAACTAGAGATTGTTTCTTATGCCTAAACTATTGTTTCTTATGCCTATCTTTTAGCAAAAGATAAATACTAAATATTTCCACTCTTAAAAGACTTCACCACCACTGCCACAAAGGAGGAAGATAATACGAATCTTTCCCTGCTGTCTAAATTCCAACTAATAGCTGATTTTATCACTTCCCTTTTCCAGCTAGAAATTGAAAGAAAAATTGCATCACATATTTGGATTAAATGATGAAAAAGTGGCCAAAGCTCATTTTGACAGGTAATTCTCAATTTTTGCAGCAAATATAAATCTGATACAAACAAAGAAAAAGTTGGAATTTTTTAGTCTCAGGACTAAAGATCTTTATGTCACATCACTATCAGAACACTGCTGACCTCTGAATTTCTTTTTCTCAGGAGCAGGTTAAATGCAGAGACTAGACATAAAAATCTACACCTTTTAAAAAGAGAAAGGGTAAAGAATTCTGTGAGGGGAAGTTCTGAAAATTAATAGCCACTAAAATAAGTATCAGTACTGTTAAGTATAAAAGTTCACATTACAAATGTGAGGTCATAACTGTTATCCTTTTAGAGGGAAAAAAATACTTGTATATAATGATATGGTTTTGATAAGGATGGGACAGTACCTAATGCCAATCGGAAAGCTTTTACTTTGGGTCACCTTGTACATGTTATGTGGCATCTAATTCACCAGCAAAATATAAATACTAAATGTTTAATACAAGTAATTTACTAAGACCATAGCACATACATAGCACATATTTTATGTCAATGAATAAATATTTATTTCTTAAGGATTAGCAGTTTTACAATTTCACAATTCATAGCCTAACAGCAATTAAGTGTTTATCTCAAACAACTTTTAAAATCATAGGCTAATAGAGGGCTGTTTACCTGTATTCCTCTTTCTAAAAGATAGTTTTGATGATGATACCACTTTTCCTGAACATTATTGCAGACAAACCTGGGCAAATTATACTGGTCTGAATAGCTGTCTATGCTATGAAGTCAAACAATCTCCTAATCCCAGTGCTGAGAAACACAAAGCATGATTTCTAAATTGCATTTCATTCCCATCATAAGTTATCAAGGGGGATGTGTTACCCATAATGATTTAGAGACTCAGACTGAATGAAAGCCATCACCTTGTATATCATTAGTTGCTGTGCTACAGTTAAAGGAAACATTGGAAGGTTGTATGTGCTCAATTCATTCCAATAAACTCATTGATCAACATTAGGGATCCAAGGCATTCATATCCATGTTCTCCAAGGAAAGGGCAACCAATTCAATTTATTTGCAGACTAGTATGCTTTTATTTTTGTCATGTCTACTTGGTTAGTTGCTTCAGAGATTCTTATTCATTAAATTCTTTTGAAAAGGATAAAAATTTATATTAACTAATAAATATCACTAACACGTATCACAGATGCCTAGTGCGTGGACCATGGGGGTAGAGATGGGGTGAATAGAAGGAAGCAGTGGAATTATTTCAGGATTCCTTCTCCTCTCCCCTCTCTCCCCTCTTCCCTCTGCTCTTTTCCCTCTCTCCTCTCTGTCTTTCTCTCTCTCTCTTCATGGATACCTCTGCTCTTTGCCAGTATGTTTGTTATGTTTGTACCTACTTCAAGAAAGACAGCATTCTCATTCAGCTTTCTGGTTTTTTAGAGATACAGAGAAAAGAAGAAACCAGCTTTTAAAAAGTTTATTGTTACTGAGGTATTTTACATCCTTGCCAGTCTAGTAACATTAAAGATTCCTCCCCTCAGATGTAGTCAACATATTACTCCTACCCGGAAGCACCCATCATCTTCCGCCAGAGTGCATTGTGCCCCTAAGTAAACCAAAGTTTGTAACTCTGTGGACTAGAATTATTATCATAGCATTTTACACTATGGGATAATCAGTTACTTATTGATTTTCTTATAAATAAAATCTATTCTGTCTAATGAGGAATGGCGTACTAGTGGATCGAATCGCCTTTTCGTTAACAAAAGAACATAAAGAGGAAAGGGAGCATCACTAATCTGAGCTTTGAAAAAAGGGAATCCTTTGCATGTATCAGCCTTCATCTCCCGTTATCTGTCCTAGTGCGGGACCTCATTTACCCTTTGGACGAAGACTGTTCCAGATCGGGACGTGTATGTTCCTCTGCTGAAGTTTCGCCTGTTTCAGACAATTCTTACTTATTTCACTTAACTTCAGGAAGAAAGAAAGAATTTCTTGCCTGTCTCAGATTCTGAATCCACATAAGGCCAGGACCCAATTACTCACATACTTTGGGGACACACAACAATGGACTGGTCACTATCGCAAAAGCACAGATGGGCTGCTTTATCTCCAGCGTTGCCCTTAGTAACAAAAACATTTTTTTCCCAAGCTTCTTTCATGGAAACAACTATTGGAGGCAGAATTGGTCCTATTTAATTAACTTCTTACTTCCAACCCTCAGGCAAAGGAAAAAATAATGAAAAATCACCATGAAACAGTGGGTGACCGCCAACTGATATTTTTTTGCAATATTTCTAAATGTTTTGTTTCTTCGTAAAAACACTTTTTCCTTTAGCATTTTGGTTATCAGAGCAATTTAATTCTATTAAAATAAAGGAAAATAGCAAAAAGTGTTACATTGTTTACTCATTTATTGAATTATCTATTTATGTTTATTTTTAGGCATCCCATTCACTTTAGTTCTATTATATTCAGTTGCATATGTTTCTTATTTTTTAATAACACTCTGAATTCTGCTCTACTGCACTAAACTTTCTTGAATTCACTTTCCTCTCCAGATAGCCATATTGTATCATTAACATGTGGCAACAGAGTGAAGAAAGTTGATATTTTTTATCTTTCCTTTTAACTCTAGACTGCAAGTTGTATTTAGTTCATTATATTTACTATTTATATAATTATTATTATATAAATATTTCACATTTATCCAGTGAAATTTGAATATAGTAGTGATGTTCAATAAGCTGAAAATTATATTTGAAAATACATTGGAATAATGTGCAGTGCTTGGTTTCATGACTATGTTGGTATATCAATATATAATATCAATTGTAGTGCTTTTGTTTGTTTGTTAATTACACTAAAACAATGATGAACTGTGCAATAACCCTGACCAAGTCTCTCTTTTCAATCACCTTTCTTGCTTTAATGCAAATATTGTGATAAATAACAAGAGATGTGGATCAATTCTTTAAGGAAATGAAAGCAGTTAACCTTCTTCTGGTGCTATTTATTCTTTTGAATTTTTTTATTTTTGGTAAAATAAAAACTTTCCACAATGTGAATTTCATAGAAAAATCGAATATTTGATAAACCATCACACAAATTCTTCTTCAAGTTGGTGTCTAAGAAATAAAACCCAAACTCTGCCTCCACTTGTAATGTTAGTCAAAAGACAAGAGTGACATTAAAACAGCCTTTGAAAGTTACAGAGTTGTCTTGGATATCCTATACATGGGGACAAAATTCCACAGTTATCTATAGACGGGTCTAAACAACTGTGTGTGTGTGTACAAATATTTAAACAATCAACAGGTCATTTGAGTGTGCATAAAATTCCTCAAAATAGCATTATAAATTGAAGGAAGGGAAATGGGAATACAATTAAGATGGCTACAGAAAAACTTAGTAAATGATTCAGTAAAGGTTAACATTGTTAATTTAAGAATATTAATATGACTGAGAATTAGGGTAGAGGCAATCTTGGAGGAAATTTTGCATATATAGATAACATTACAATTGCAGATACAGAATACAATTGTAATCATGATTTTAAGGAAAATATGTTTTTATTACAGCAACTGATATTGATCAAACTGTTTTATGTACCGTGACTTCTTATAATTTAGGTCTCTGGCTAGATTCTCTTTCTTGATTTATTTATTCAGGAAATTTATATTCAACCTTCAAAATTAGTTCAAATATTAATCCTTCTTTGAAACTTCCCTGAACCCAGGTTAAAATTGATTTCTTACTTCGTTATGCTATCACTGAGTTATACTTGTTTACATTTCTTGCTTGTCAAACAGTGAACTTCTACTTATGAGCAAAGACTTGTCCCATTTTTCTGTGTATTACTAGTTCTGGTAGTTATTAGATATATAATTTATTAGATATGTAATGTAAATATGTGCTAAATGAATGAGTCACATGGTTTTAGTCATTATAATTCATGATGACTTTTCTCTGGTAGGAAATTACTATTAGAATCAATTGTCTTCTTTCCTTGCTTCTTTTGTCTTCTTTTCCTTGAGTTTAAGATGCTAAAAGCAATGTTTTGCATATTGTTTTGGCAGGAGGACACATTTCTAGGTCATTTAAAACACTTTGACAGGGCAATCAAATAAGAGGATTGATGATGGAGAACAATTTACATGAAGATAATAAAAGGAGGTAATGAGTAGAGGAAAAAACACCAGCACAATCCTTCAATTGTAGATGTTTAGGATACAATCAGGAGAACAAGTTAAAAAACAGCTGAACTGATTAAAATTTTGACATCAAAGAAGAAGCTTACTGTTTTCGAAAAGACCAAGGAGAAATATTACTACAACTTCTATTCAATCTTCTTCCTACTCTACTTCTGTGATTGCTGACAAAATTGGGGACATCCCTTTCAGTAATTTTCCTTATAAACTTTCTAGACACTGCTTTCTGTTGAGTCACCTGCTATCAACACTGCTCTATAATTACATCTCCCAGTAGACTATGACTTGCTTGAAGTCAGTAACCTGGCTTTATCTATCTTTTTCCTTGTCAGAGATTCATAATTTATTTGAATAAGTATGTCCATTTTTTTCAATTTTTCTTTTTTGCATAAGCTAAAGTGGGAAATTATTGAAAGTCTATGTGGAACATACCGTGGTTTTCATGTGAGGAGTAAAGCAATAAATTGGGGTTGGGGGAAGCAACAGAAGACCTACTTGATACAATTGGGAAGACTATAGAAATAGTTATAAAACTGTTTTATTTGTTTTTTTTGCAAACTTCTAAGAACTCATCAGAGGAAAATAGGTAAAAATATGAAATAAGGAAAAAAATTATAACCTCAAAGATATCCACTGAAAAATTATCTTTAATAGTGAAATTTGTAAACAAACTAAAATTTAACAAAAGGAAAAATTGATCAAATATACTGCATTAACTGAATGAGATACTTATACCATCATTAAAATGATAATTATAAAAATTTTACAGGCACATAGGAAAGAGTTATTATAAAATTTAGAAGTTAAAAGAAGAGACGAATATTGAAAATGCTCTATTGATCACAATTATGCTGACTATATATGCACTAAATGGAGAAAGAGATGGAGTAAGATTTATTATGAAACGGTTTAGGATGGTAGCATTATGGCTATCTTAATAGTTTTAAATTAACTTAATGTTATGGTATTTAAAATAAAGAGAAAAAATGAAACTTTTAAAAAAAACATCTTGAGATCTTAAGTATGATAACTTTAAAAGGCGTGAGGCAGATCCCCTTATAACAGAATTGACTATGTAATTCATGTTTTCAGTAGTTCTTAAATATTTACCAGCACCTACTATGTCCCCTGAATTTTTCTATTTTGTTTTCTTTGTGCCAGCCATGTTTTAAAACAATGCAAATCTTACATTGGTGTAGGTCAGAAAGTCAATACAAGTCTCACTGGATTAAAATCAAAATGATGGTTATTCTAGGTTATTCTATGTTCCTTTCCTAGAAGATATTCATTTCCTTGCACTTTCCAGTTTCTAGAACCTGCTCACATTCCTTTGTTGGTGGTCTCCTTAATCTATCTTTGAAACCAGAAAGATCTCTAAAAGATATTAGGTGGGATATACACTAGATGAAAGTCCATGCTAGAAAGAAGGCTGGTGCAGTAGATAACAGAAGGTTGGTGCAGTAGATGAATGGTGGATATGGGAATGAGATGGAAAAACAGTGGTGAGGAAATGAAGATATGATACATGTTACGTGAGGGAATCTATCTATTATGTAAATACATTAGGATAATGGGGACCAGATTTTCCATTATTCGATAAGGGGGATAATATAAAAAATGAAGGTAAACGAGAATAATTTTTAGCCTTGGTACTAGGTTAGAGTTGCCTCCTACTCATGTGACTGTAGAATTTAAATATATAGAGAGAGCATATTATAGAAGAAAATATAGACATGCATGTGTGTGTGTACATATACACATTTATCTTCCCTTGCCTTATTCAATGAGAAGGCCTGGGAACACAAATAGCCCTACAGCAATGAAAATATCTAGCCCCAGATCGTGTTTTCCAAATATCATTCTTCATTAAAAGCAAATATTGCTTCTTGGATTAATAGCTAATTTCAAGGCTAAAGAAGGAAAGATATAAAATTAACCAACAAAGTCATGTAGCACATAAAAGCAAGGAAGTGTTAAAATAATCATTGGGATATGTCAAAAGTGCAAAATAGGTCAACTTGAAAAGACTCTCACTACTTGATGAGGGATAATTTGTGCCACTAAATACTCTATTAAATATCTGTCCAAAATATACATAAATATATGCAAATAGACATCAACACAAAAAGAAAAAAATTTCAAATGATGAAATTAAAGTGAATGATCGAATTAGAGAAAAATCACTTATTGGCATCCATAATAGTAACATTTATCAAGAAAACAAAGGATTGCAAAAGCTTGATGAAAGACAGTGTATTTATTTTCTTCCCACATTATACTTATTCATTACAAGGGGCAGGGGAAAGTACCTTCACTGTGAAGAGCACTAGTGTACACAAAGTAATCAAATATTCAAAATTAACAGCACCAAAAATTGGACAAACCAAGTCTTTTACCACTGCATAAGATGCAATCACATGGCATCCCCAATACCATTTAATCTAAGGAAATACTGGAGAAACACAAATTGAAAGGTATTCAATAAGTAGCAGTTTAAAGTCTTCAAAAGTGTCAAGGTCATGAGAGAAAATAAAAGACAGAGGAAGGAAAAGTAATGAGATTAAAGATACATGGCATCTAAATGCAGTGGTGACCTTTGATTAATGACTGGTTTCACGGATGTGTGACCTACATAGTTACAGAACCCTACAATTGGGAGGAACTTACTTACACACAGGTTAATGTTCCATTGTCACTTTCATTCTTCTTTTTTTTAAATTAGTTTACTTAGTTTCTTTCATTATTGTTAATTTTCATACAATATTTGATTTCTTCCTGTACTTTTCCAACCACCATTGTACTGGAAGAGGAGTCAAACCAAGGGAGGGAAATACACAAGAGACTATAGTGTCATCTGCATTCTTAATGATTTGGAGTAGGACCTATATTTCACTGAACTCCAGTCAGAGTAATTGGTCCTACTGGATTAGATATTTTTCATAAAAAACACATTATTCGGATAGTTGACAAAACTTGAAGGGAGTATACAATTTATATGATAATAGTGCAATGTTCCTGGTTTTGGTGGTTATATTGAAGTTATGTAAGAAAATATCTTTGCAAAAAATATACACTAAAGTATTTAGACATTAGGAAAAACTGCATAAGTTCTAAATGGTTTAGGGAAAAACATGAATTTTTTGTATTGTATGTGAAACATTTCTATAAATTTGAAATTATTTCAAAATAAAGGCAATAAACGATCAAAGTTGAGTTGAAAATTGATGGTTAAAATTACATTTGTGGATGGATCCTAATGGCATTATATAGGAAAACAAATCTCAAAGGTCACTTACTCTACATAGTACCTATAAAACACTGTCATTGTCAAAATCCCATCACTGCCAACTGATGGTTAGAGTTGAGAATGGATGTTATTGTAAGGGGTAAGACAAGGGGAATTTTTTCTTTGGTTGTTGAGAAATTCTGAATGTGCCATAATTTCCATATAGTATCAAAGTATCAGTATAGGACAAATATATATTTATAAAATGAATGGGAAGAAAGAATGAAAATGGTAGTTATCTTGAAGCTACATTTGTAGGAGGAACCCACTGATATGACTCAGTAGAGTTGGTTATTGGGTCTGTTGTATTATTTTGAAAGGAACATAGAAAGGAATGGTGCAAAAGCCCCTGATCCATTTCCTAAGGTCTCCCTTGAATTAGGTATTATTAAAAACTAAATTTGGTTGAAAGTCAATGATTATTTTTAGAGAAGAAAAATATATATATATATATATTTTTTATGTGGACAAGAGCAGGGGTATAGACCAGAGGCTCGGGAGGTGAGAGGATTCACCAGAGACAGAGTGGGGAACAGAACAGGCAGATCGACTGAAACACACTGCTGAGGGGAGCAGCGGGTGAGGCAAGAGAGGTCTGCCTCACCATATGGGTCCACTCCCCCTGGCCTGGGATCGAACTCGAGCTGCTGTGCACAGTGTGGCGCTCAACCCGCTGAGCCACCAGGGAGGCCTGAAAAATATTTGTTTTCTATTACTTGTGAGTGAAAATTTACCCCAGTCATGACAAAACCTACTTTATAAAAAGATTGCTTTTTATAATCTAGTGAACTGATGTAGATGAAAACAGGAACTTTCATGCCTATAAACAATCCTACAAAAGAGTAAACAATCCTACAAAAGACCATGATTGCCCTAAAGTTCCACTCAGTTTGAGTACACATTTGACAGACGCCTTTCTCACTCTAGATTTGAGGCGTTTCTTTTTGTAAGAGCACTTATTTTAGAAAACTTGTAATTGTAAATCATTTCTTCATCACTTTCAGATATAATTATTTAAAGCCTCTGCCAGTTTTACAATCCTGGAATGATTTTCTCAAGAACCTGTGTGTCATCCTTTTGATATGTAGTCATGAAGGAAGACAAAAGTCCCTTCCTCCCAGTTTCTGAGCTATAGCAGGAGCCAGTACCTAGTTCTAAGTTGTAAAACTTCCTTATTTCAGGAAGTGACAAGAAAGTTTACTTTCTCTTTGTGTAAAGTCAATTAGCAAACAGAAATGGCCTCCAACCCAACTCTTAATAACTTGACAGCTCTTTGTCTGTTCCAGAAAACAGAGCTTCAGAATAAAATTCACATCAGACTGTTCATTTTGTCTGGTGCCATTTTCCTTTAACAATGTTCATAACTACAACAAAAACCTCAGTCAAGACATTTTCTAATTGGAGCTATTCTAGAATTTGCAATGTATATATTTATTCATTTTCATTTTTTAAGAGGCATAAATTATAAATGGATGATCCATAGTGGTTTCAAGTCTAATCAGGATTTACTTAAAAATTCATGCAAATTATATGGATCTTTACAAAATTATATGGATCTTCTATAAATACTTATGACTTCAAATTACCAGGAAAAAAATTGATAACATAAGGAAAATATTATGAATAAATTTTAAATGGCTCTTTAATGTGGTACTAATTTTTTCAGACAAAAATAATTTGTTCTTAAACAAACCAAAAACAAATAGTACTTTCTATGTAACCACATGAGATTAGGGGAAAAAATAATCTAAGCAAATTAAATACCTATACAAAGGGGTAGGATAGTAAAATGATTAATTCTGTTGATAACATAACTTTTAGGAATGTTTAAATGATACATTCAAAATCATTTTTGTTTCTGAAAGAAGAAAAATAAAGAAATAAAGAATACATAGAATAGCAAATAGCAGCTAGATAATATCTCTGGTATGAGGCAGCTTTGAGGCATGAGGCCAATTATTTGTTAAAAGCAGAAATTGTAAAAACTAAATGAACATCTATATGGCCATCAGTAAATATTACCTTATGCTTGATATTCTTTTTACAGCAAGGATTTAAATCTTTATTACTATAAAGATCAATCAGATTTTCCCAGTCTAAATCCTCACAAATGGATTCTGTTTATGCTTCTAAGAATCATAAGGACACATTAGGTTTTAGAGCACTAAACTGTACCTCATTAAGAATTGAGCATTACTAGAACTCCAAGGACAGCATTCAAAATGGTGAATTTCCAGTTCTCCCCCTTGAAAAGACTCTATTAACTATGATGGGAAGATTCCAGTCTTGAATAAAAGCCTTCTACTCTTAAGGGTAAGGATATAGTTTGATTTTCATCATCATATAAATACTAGATAGTAGAAGCATGCCTCATTTGTTGTTCATACTTTGTGCTTCACAGGTAGTGATTTTCTAAGTTAAAAATTTGTTGAAACCTTGACCCTCAACAACTCTCTCTATGGTAATTTTCCCAATAGCATGTGCTCAAATTTTGGTGAGTTATGGGTGACGTTTTGGTAATTCTTACAATGTTTCAAGCATTTTTCATCATTATTATATCTACTATGGTGATCTGTGATAACTGATTTTTTTATTTTACTTATACTTGCTTTGGGGCACAAGGTAAACATCCATATAACACAAGAAACTTAATAATTGTTCAGGCTGCTCCACTGACTCACCCTCCCCTACCCCATTCCCTCCTCTCTCTCTCTCTCTTTGGGTTTTCCTATTCCTTGGGACAAAACAAAATTGAAATTCAGGCAATTAATAATGCGAAAAGTGTTCAAGTGAAAGAAGTCACACATTTCTCACTTTAAACCAAAAGCTAGAATTATTAATTTGTGAGTGAGTCATATGAAAGTTGTGATAGGTCAAAAGCTCGTTCTTTTGTACTAAAGAGTTAGCCAAGTTGTGACTGAAGAAAAAATGTTCTTGAAGGTATGAGGTCAATTTCCTTAAAGGGATCAAATCGATTGATCTCAATATGCCCACAGTAGGCCACTTGTCACCTTAATAATAAACTAGAGGTCAATCTAGAAACTGTGAGCCTGTGAGAGCCTAAATCCCTCATTATCCCTTAGTGGAAAAAGAGATGGTCACTCCCTAAACTTTTGTCCTTTTCGTAAACAAAATCACTGTCCCTCTAAAAGAAAGCCAGTTCTTTCTTTTGAAATTTGGGAGGTAGCATCTGTATATAAATTTATCAGTGAACATACCTTCTCTGAAAGTTCATCTCAGCTCTTTAAGTAAAAATGAAGCAACCGGCCCCCCTCTTTCTTTGCCCATATGTGATGTTTTTTTCCTTCAGCCCCTTGATGCCCCAGGTCCCTAAGTGCATGATAATTATCCCAATCTGCCCCACTATTCTCTAAAATTCACAATTGGGCCTCCCTGGTGACTCAGCGGGTTGAGCATCACACTGTGAAACATCCACTGCACAGCAGTGCCAGTTTGATCCCCAGCCAGGGAGGAAACCCATATGGTGCAGCAGACCTGCCTTGCCCACTGTTCCCCTCAGCAGTGTATTTCAATAGATCTGCCTGTTCTGCTCCCCACTCTGTCTCTGGTGATCCTCTCACCTCCTGCAACTCTGGCCTGTACCCCAGCTCTTGTATGCAGTATAAATCTTTAAAAAATAAAATAAAATTTACAATCAGGTAAAGTCTCCACACGTATCTCATTGTATTGATTATTTTTCCTTTGCTAACTCATCTGATGCTATTTTAATTATTCACCCAGCACAAGAAGCTAGAAGGATGGGGGATTTTTCCCCTGGGCCCCAACTAAGGAAACAAAAAGACTTATTCCAGTGAACACACAAATGATAATAAAGCAAAACATAACTGTTGCTCTTATGGAGAAAGTTTTAGTAGTCTGAACAAATTCTAATCAACTACAACATCCCCATTAACCAAAGTCTCAGCTAAAGAAAACCCTAACTCTCTAATTCTATGGAGTATGAGAGGGGTGAGGAAGCTACAGAAGAAGCTAATAAGGGTTGGTTCATGAGGCTTATTTAAGGAATGAATCAATGTCTATAACATAAAAATACAAGATGAAAGAGCAATGGAGAAATTACAGCAAGTTATCTGGAAGATAACTGATTAATGGAGCTACACTGAACAATAGATTTTCCAATGTAGATAAAACAATCTTATATTGGAAGATGATGCCAAGGAGGATTTTCACAGTTAAAGAAGAGAAATCAATGTCTGGTTCAATGTTTCAAAGGACAGGTTACACTCTTGTTCAGAGCTAATGTAACTGGTGACCTTAAGCTGAAGTCAATGCTCATTTACCACTTAAAAAATCCTAAAACACTGAAGAGTTATACTAAAACTATTGTACTTGTGCCCTTTCAATGTAGCAACAAAGCTGTATGACAGAACATTTGTTTATAACATGGTTTACTGAAATAAGTTTGCTGTTGGAATCTGCTAGAAAAAATAAACTCTTTCAAAATATAATTGATCATTGATAATGCCCCTATCACCCAAGAACTGTGATGCACATGTGCAACAAATTAGTATTGTTTTTTGCCTACTAACAAAGCATCTATTATGTAAACCATGATCCAAGAACTCATTTCAACTTTCAAGACCTTTTTTTTTAAGAAATAAATTTCCTAAAGCAACAGTGCCATAGATGGTAATTCCTATGACGGATCTAGGAAAAGTCAACTGAAAACCTTACATAAAGGATTTACCATTCTAAATGCGAATAGAATACTTATGATTCATGGAAGGAGGTCACAGTATCAACATTAATAGGAGTTTGAAAGAAGTTGATGCCAGCCCTAATGGCTGACTTTGAGAGCTTCAAGACTCATGGAGGCGGTATCTGTGGTTATGGTAGAAACAGCAAGAGAACCAAATTTGAAGTGGAGTCTGAATATGTGACTAAATTGCTGCAATAGCATGCTAAAACTTGAATGGATGAGGAGTTGCTGCTGTGGATGAGTGAAGAAAGTGGTTTCTTAAGATGGAAACTATTCTTGGTGAAATGCTATGAATATTATAAAATGACAACAAAGGATTTAGAATATTACATAAACTTATTTGACAAAGCAAGGGCAGGTTTGGAAAAGGTTGACTGCAATGGTGAAAGCAGTTTTACCATAGATAAAAATCTTCTCAGCTAGCAGAGCATGCTACAGAGAAATCTTTCGTGAAAGGAAGAGGCATCAGTGCAGCAAACTCCATTGTTGTCCTATTATAAGAAATTGTCGCAGCCACCCTAACCTATAGTAGTCATTGCACTTACTAGTCAGTAGCCACAAATATTTAGGCAAGACTCTCCACCACCACAAAAATTGACTTGCTGAAGTCTCAGATGATGGTTAGCAATAAAGACTTTTAAATGAGGAATGAACATCTTTTAAAACATAATGCTGTAGTGCACTTAATATATGACAGTAGAGAGTAAAATAACTTTTATATGCTCTGGGAAATTAAAAAAGAACATTGTGCCATTAACTTCTTTTGTTAGAAAAGTTATGTCCTTTAGTTTTTTTTTTTTTTTAAGAACTGGAGTACAAACCAGAAGTGTGGGGGGTGAGGAGGAGTCACCAGAGACAGAGTGGGAGCAGAACAGGTAGATAGACTGAAATGTACTGCTGAGGGGAGCAGCGGGAGAGGCAGGAGAGGTCTGCTGTGCCAGTTGGGTCACCTCCCTGGCTGGGGATTGAATTTATGCTGCGATGGCTGTGGATGCCTCATAGTGTGGTGCTTAACCCCTTGTGCCACCAGGGAGGCCCCCTTTAGCTTCTTAATTATGTTCTCTTTTGGAACTTGTTAAATATTTTATTATAGAAACTTAAAAGTTATTATTGAGCATTTGGAGAATAGAAAAGTATTGGAAAACTAAATTTTAGGGCCTGCCCTGGTGGCACAGCGGGTTAAGCAATGCACTATGAAGTAAACCGCAGCCACTGCAGCACGAGTTCGATTCCTGCCACTGGCAAGGGTGGGGACCCACATGGCGCAGCAGACCTCTCCTGCCTCGCCCGCTGCTCCCCCCAGCAGTGTGTTTCTGTCAATCTACCTGTTCTTCATCCTGCTCTGTCTGGTGGATTCTCTCACCACCCCCACACCTCTGGCCTGTACCCCAGTGCTTGTATACAAAAATAAATAAATCTTTAAAAAAAAAACAACTAAATTTTACTATGCAGAAATAGTAATTGCTAACATTTTAGTGATTTTGTAAAAATCATTTTATTTATAAATTTTATATGGGTGGGATGATAGTGATTATACAATTTTAATTCTTTTGTTTTTGCTTAATGAACTAAAGATTTATTCATGACTAATATTTTTTTAAACATTTATTTAATTTATTTATGCATATAAGAGCTGGGGTATAGCCCAGAGTTGTAGGAACGTAAGAGGATTCACCAGAGACAAAGTGGGGAGCAGAACAGGCAGATCCACTGAGATAAACTGGTAAGGGGAGCAGCGGACAAGACAGAAGAGGTCTGCTGCACCATATGTGGGTTAGCTCCCTGGCCAAAGTTCAAAGGAAGGCCATAAAGCGATAGCACTAAGACTTAACTCCTAAGCCACCAGTGAGGCCCTCATGACTAATATTTTTTAAAATATTATTTTCAGTCATTGCAGGAACATTCATATTCATTATGGGAGCATATTAATATGGATGGGGACATACATAAATTTCTCAATTTATAATATTATTGTACATGGGTAGCCATGTTTAACCAGATAATTTTTAAATGATCAAATTTGGCACTTAACAATAATTCCTAGAAAAGAAGAGGAATTATTTTTCAAGCAGAAAAACCAGATTCTTGTTGACTCTGACATCACTAACTCTGTAGATGTGCTAGTAACACTCAAAGTGCTCTTCTCTCATCAAGATTAAGGAAGAGTTAAACGTGTCTTGAATTTGTGATGCTTGTCTCTCAAAAGGCAGTACCTGAATGTGAAGATTCAGTTTATTGAACACTTGAAATGAGTAAAAACATCACGCCCAGCTCAAGTTTTTCTTTTTCTCTTGTATTTTTTTATACCATTTAGATGTTTTCTAATCATTACTCTGGTTTTTAACTCTACAAAGTGTATCTTGTAAAGCCTATCAGATAATTTCTTTCGTATATATTCCTAGAAATAAAATTATTTGGTCACAGTTCATGTTAAGACCTGATATATTCTGCTACACTGAAACCACACTTCTTACATGTTGTTCCGAGAATAAATAGACATAATTCAGGAAAAAATGACAAAGGAGGAAGGAGTGTGAAACAAGTTATAATGTCAATAAGAAAAATAAATGAAATGTTTACTACAAAATATCTAACAATACACTAAAGAAAAGAATAAAACTAAAGTGTAATAATTATAGTAAGACTATGGATGCCAACACAGTAACTCATGGATGAATTTTTAGATATGCTGTAAAACGCTCAGAAGGAAATTAGAAATACAGCTATAAGCTGTATAGGAAATGAGAGTTAAATATATGTCTTTAAAAATAAGAAAGTCACAGGATAAAAATCAATCAACAGTCTTCAAATCAACAAAAGAAAATATAGAAACTACCAATTTAAAAAAGAAAAGAAAAATGGAAATGAAATAATTTAAAAATAAAAAAAATGTCAGTAGAAATCACAGTAAATGCACAAAGACTAATGCCATTTTATAAAAGACAGATTATTAAAACTGTGCTAATGCTGATCTTAACATTGTAATAGGAGCAAGAAATAAAGTGTCTATAGTACTTGGTATATAGTAGGTCTTCAGTAAGTGGCAGAGATTACTACTGTAATTGTTGCCGCTGCTGCTGTTACCATTGAGAATGGCATGGTGGGAAAGACACTAGGATTTAAAATGGTAATTACAGTAAGAGTCATTTACAGAATATCTCACTTCAGCATCAGGCAGGGCTTCAGAAAGTCACTGATAAATGTATTTTGTCAATGGTCAGATGAAATATGTTTATGGTGGCAGTAACTATAAGAGGCAGCTACTGCCATCATCACTGACATTATGAGCAGAGGAGCCAGGGATGGAAACAGCTTGGAAGATTTGTGTGTCTTGGTCTTTGAAAAAAGTTCTGCTCACTGCAGGCTGTGGCAAGATCAGGGTTAAGTAGCACGCACTAGACAGTTATAAATACTGAACACGAAAGCAGTATCTAATGGGTTGGTTTGCAAGATCGAAAAGCCAAAGAAGATGGCAAGCAAGAAGTTTGGTAGAGCAGAGATTCTGGTGGATTAGATTAAAGGGCACACAGGTCATATGAAAGTACCCTTTAGCACCAAAGATTAACCTCATCTTCAAGGCCATCCTGATGGTTGCATTTTCCCCTGAACAATATCTCTTATAAGTGTTGAGGAAATCAGTCAATTCAGGGTCACTCAAAATGCCAAGAAAAAATCAAACTGTTTTTCATCTTGAAAGATTTCATCATCATGAAAAAAATAAATGTTGGAAAACTCTTCTTCGATGCAAGATGAAAAAATAATTAAATGCAAAAGATTTAATTACTGAATTCTCCCTCTAAGTTGGATTCATATGTATAGGGAATAAGGGATTTGATCTGTGTTTTATAACTCCTCTAATTACAGAAGCAGGCACTCAAATTGTTTGTGATGGTGGGGATTTGTGCATCTACATATGTGTTTGTGTATCTGTGTGTGTACATGCAGACCTCCTTTTATTTTTTAAAGATTTATTTATGTATACAAGAACTGGGGTACAAGACAGAGGTGTGGGGGTGAGAGGGTTCACCAGAGACAGAGTGGGGAGCGAACAGGCAGATCAACGGAAGTACACTGCTGAGGGGAGCAGCGGGCACAGCAGGAGAGGTCTGCTGCGCCATGTGGGTCCCCTCCCTGGCCAGACATAGAACTCATGCTGCAGTGGCTGCAGATCGCTTCATAGTGCTACAACCTAACCCTTTGCACCACCAGGGAGGACACTGCAGGCCTTTTTTTTTTTTTTTTTTTTTTTAACATAAGGACTGTCTTGACTGTGGAGGGTCCAGCATCACTATTTTGCTATTAAAAGTTCCAGATTCTCCTAAACTGCCAGGATTACATTTCCCTTTGCAACACATGTTCAACACTCACCCTGTTGTCAAACCAACCTCTCCCTTTGCTCTTCACGTCAATTGTTGTAGTAATTGCTGGCACTGTCAAGCTTTTATTTATTAGGAGGAATCCTGGGGTTGTGCCCATGGAGAAGATATAGTAAGAAATATAATACAAAAACAAAAAGAGAGAGAGAGAAAAAAAAAAGATTAGAATCTTCCAAGCACCCTGCAAAGTAAGGCATTAGAAGAAACATCATCCCCAAATCATTGTGGGCTTCAACCTAATTATAAAGACACTGAGGACCTGAGGCAGTGGTGGCCACTTTCTCAAGACCAGCAGGAGACTTCAATAGTGAGCAGCCCTGTGCAGTCCTGTGGTTCGAAACGGATATGAAAAAACTGTGTTTGAATCTGTGGAATGAGTGAGCTTTAGTACTTTGTCTTTGAACATGCAGAGTAAGGACAAACACTCACGTGGTGACCAAATGCATTTTCATTGCTTAACTACCTCTTTTCAGTCTGATTGTTGCCTCCTGTCTTAATTAGGCACTTCATGCCATACAGAAAAGATAGCACAGCAGTGCCACTTGATGTTTATATATTCTGCTCAGTCCCCTTTGGCTAGTAAGAGCTGTTTTTGATACTAAAGCTGATTTGTATCTTTTTCTTTCCCTTAACCTTGGCTCTATAGTCAGCTAGATGTCCACAGTGGTACGCACTCACCAGAGGGCCATCCCTCACTAGCCAGACACTCTATATTTGCTGTACTAGAAACAAAAACAATTGGGATTAAACCGTCTCACCATAACCCTATACAACCTGACAGCCAGATGGTCAAGCACATTCAAATAAGTTCAGCTAGACACAAAGGGGGAAAATGTTTATGTATTTATATTTATAACTATAATATATAGATATTATAAATATATATAAAAGTGCGAGGGAAACTTTTCCATGCAAATTTAAAAAGGCTACTGATAGTATCATATCAAAAGATATGAACATAGTGCAAGGCAAAAGCTCCCCACTTTTGCAATACAATCAGCATTTACAGATAATTCTTAGGTTGGAAAAGGAAGGAAATGAACACTTTGATGCACAGTTGTTCTGATGTGAGATATCTTGACATACTTGACAGCTGTAGCTATCTTTGGTTTGGGGGTCATGGTCTTATCTTAATCCTTTACTCTATTCAGTGTTTTGCAAGGAAAAACATTCATAATTGCTGATTGCACTAGAAAATACCAGAAGTCTAGTGTGTATATAATGCAGGATTACCACCCCTCTACCCTATTTGACTTTTGAAGATTTTATCACCTTTTAGAATTTAGAACTGCCTCTTTCCAGGGAAAAGCAGAGATTGGCCTCAGTATTCAGAAAGAATGAATTGTGCCAGTTTTAAAGTTATCCAAATTCTTTAAAAAAATGAACCACTCTCCTTCTTGACAAGTGTTAGATGTGTTGCCATGAAAAAGCAGCAGTTAAGCCTCCACTAATCATTTCTAAAAAAGCGAAGTTATAATGAAAGAAAACAAAAGAGGGTGGAATAAAATGGAAGATAAAATGCTAAATTGATTCCCTATGTGTTCAGAATTGTTTTCACCCAAACTAATTCAGGTTTCCAAGCTTTTAGAGGAAGCATAGCACAATACATTTGGGGCATTAATAACAGAGGATAAAGCCATCTTTCACAATAAACTTCATAGGTATTTTAAATTAATGTTTCAAAAAAGGACTTCAATGTGTTAAATTACTAAATAGAGATTAGATGTTGTGAGTTTGTATTTTGAAGGCTGTATTTATACTTATATATCTGGTGCTATGAGCTAGGAGTAAAAATAAATTGGCCCAGGTGAAAAAGGAGTAATGAGATGAAAATGAACAGTTCATTCATTTTCTAGTGTGAAGGAGGTAATAGAATAGTAAACTGGTCTAATGGGAGTTCCCATGAATGACTTGGTTGGTGAGAGAAAAGCCTCTTTCACTCTTGACAGGGTTCTATCTTAGATACTTTTTTTCTTTGAACTGATTTGAGAAAAGCTTTCTTCTCACATGAGTACTTATTTGCTCATGCATCCAAACAAGTTTCTAAGCAACTTGGAAAAAACAAATGCGTCTCAGGTTCTGATGGTAGTGATCACTTACTGACAATGAAGCCATCCATCATACAGCTGCCAGAACTTTCTATGGTGTGGTGGCGGCTGCCATTTTGTCTACACCCTGCTCTCAACATTGGTTCATATAAGCTGACACCATGATGCTAATTGCCAAGGGCAGTGAGTATAGAACTAAGAGTGCAAATTTGGAGCCAGACTAATTTTGTTAATTACTAGCTATGTGACTTCATGACAATTACTTAAACTCCTTTTGTGTCAAGTTTCTTGTCTTAAAGCAATTATGATAATTGTACCTACTTTATGATTGTTACGAGGATTAAGTGGTAATTCATAAAAGTACCACATAGTAAAACTATCTGTTAGATTTGATTTCCCTTTAAGTGTCTTGATAGGCTGTATTTCCAAGGTGCTGTGTGATTATTGTATCTGTGATAAATTCCAGGTCTTTAGACAATGGCAAAGGAAAAGCAAGAGCCATACCATCCCAGGTTCAAGAGATGTCCATTTACCTTTGTACAGTACCATCTTCATCTGCAATTTTGTTGAAAGATATTAATTATTGATTAAAATAATGGAATTAATTACCTTTTGAGTTAGTTTATATTTTACTTAGAAAAGGGAAAATGAATATTTTGTGCTTACACAAAACTTCTGTTTCGATTTTAAATGAGTTATAATTATGTGCACATACATATTAAAACTCAGCAAGATGATATTTTGCAGGAATACTAGAATTTGACACTGAGAGTTAATCTGAGTCCAAAATGTTATGGGAAGCTAGATGTTTAGGTGGCTATAAGTGGGTAGTAATGTCATATTTGTTTACATAAGGAATCTACTTTTTGTGGAAAATATGTAGAAGTGTTGAAAATATCTCTTAAGGTGCAATTATTGCATAACAAAAAGAAAATAATGTTAGATTTAAATGACCTAGAATCATAACCAAATTAAATTTCAAGCAAAAGAACATAGATAAATACACAAGACATTTAGAGTCTCATAAAGGAAGGAGGGAGGAATACTTGTAATTTGATGACCAATTAAAGCAACCGTTTGCTGTGATATATACTGAAGTTCATGGTAGAAAATGACTTTAAGTTATCAGAAATGGAAGTGAAACAGGAGCAGAGGCTTCTGACTGAAACAGGGGTGGGGAAGGCTCTGAGGCCGGAGAGCCCCAACAAGGCCCCAAAAGGCCAAAGGCCACAAACCAGAATCCAGGGCTATAGCAACAGAGGCTATAGCCTAACAGAGGACAGTTCCCGATACAGGTTGCTGTCTATGAGTTCTCACCCACGCACAATTGCAAGAGACCTTAGGCCCCAGGAACAACAAAAAGAGGGAAACAAACATGTTTACGTATCCACAAGAGGCTGGCTGCTTCATCCAGATAGCATCAGTGTTGGTAGTCACCGGTCACCAGGAGTGCTGGGCAGCACTGGCCAGAAGTGATGACCACTAAGTGGCCCGCAGAGACGGTGTTCAGGAACACCCAGTATTACAGCTCTTGTGAGTTGTTGGTTTATACCAACACGAACAGCTCTGGGACACCAAACCCAGGGCCTTTGTTGCTCCTTCCAGTCAGTGTCAGACACAAGACCAGGTCCTAGTCTCTGCAGAGTCCTTCAGCCTCTCTCCCCTTCTTAAAGGGTGGCTGCTGCAGGCTTCCCTCCTTTCTTTGGAGGCTGGAACCCTCCTCTCTTCAGGGCTCTCCTCTTCCTCTGCAGGAGCTCTTCCTCAGGGCTGCCGCTGCTTCTTCATACCCCTTCCTCCTCTGGGCTGGTGATGTCTGCACCTCTGATGTCCGATGAGTCGCTCGGAATGTTTTCTCCAGGCTTCCTTTCACCCTGGCTTATAGTCACTTTCAGGGTGCCCCCCACCCTGCACACAGTCTGATTGGTCCATTTATCAGTCCTGCACCTGATAGGTTTGTTCCAGGATTCAGGAAGTGCAATTGACAAAAGTGCTCAGTCACTTCTGACTTGTGGTGAGAGGTGGAGTCCTGGAAACAAAACATCAATCAACCCACAGCTCACACCCAATTGGTTCATTCCTTGATCCAGACAGTACAGTGTTACATAAAAGGTTTTTGAGGAGTGAATGCTGCAACTAACTTGCAAGGGAGCAGCACACATATCTGCTCCTGCCTGCTGTAGCCCGGTAACAGAAATATCACTAATAGGAAAGGAAAATTATGAGATGTGACAATGAAAATAAGAGGGAAAAAAATGAATAAATAGTTCAACTTCTGCCCACATCCAGGAATACAAATAGAAACTCTAATGTAAAACTCTATAATGTAGATTGCCAAATGAAACTATTGCTAATATGGCCAAAAGAAGTAAAAATGCATTCTTTAGGAAAAAAATTCTAACATTACATTGGAGAGGAAATATACATGAGGATTGAGTTGTAATTGACAATTTTTTCTGTATACAAACACAAGGTTAAATGTAGGACACCCATTTACAAGTGCACCTATCACCTGTGTGTTTGCTCTCAGATCTACTCTTTTTCCTTTTAGTGCTTAGTATTGGAGGGACTGGGATGTCTATGCCCCCCAACCCATGTTCTCTGACTTCAAGTTAAGTTTGGCAAATAGGAGGCCTTAGAGGAAGATTGGAAGAAACTAATCCTCTTTCACTCTCTCTGAAAATACAGATCTCTTCCCTCTTCCCCTCTCTTCTTTCCCCTTCATTCCTTTCTATTTTTACCACCCTCCTTCCTCTGCTACCCACTTCCTTCCTTTAAGAGGTAAGTCCAGAACATCTCTAGATTTTCAATGATTTCAGTTCTCTTTGACAATATCTTTTTTGGATATAATCTTCTCTTTGCATAGCCTTTCTCTTCTTAAAGACATTACTCCCTTCTCCAAATTTCTAATGTATACCTTGAAGATTCATATCAATGGTACCTCTTTTCTCTAGCTTTCTCAAAGCCTATCAGGTGAAGGTACTTTCTCATCCTTATGTGACCTCATAGCCTTGTCAATGCCTTATTTAAACATTACTCTATCTTATTATTTATAATTATTTGATCTACACATATGTCTTTATGACAGATTTGAAGATTTTTAAAGCCCTCAAGGACCCTGTATTATTTATACCAGTATTCCTGTTATAAAAACAATGCCCAGGATATAGTTGGTGCTCCACAAGTGTGTGTGAAAGGAAGGAATGAAAGGCAGAAGGAAAAAAAAATGAAAAAAGAGAATTATATGTTTTAGAAGGAGAAATATCCTTTTTTTTGAAGGATAATTCCTAGGAAAAAAAGTTAATTTTCAGTCAAGGGGGAATAATTCTAGTTAATTTGAGATCCTTAGTAGATATATTCAAGCAACATGAAACTTAAAGTTGTTAGCCACTGATTTTCCAGTTAAGGAATGTGAAAAGGTGAGATACTAAGCAGTTTAAATAAGATCTTGAATAATTCTTTGAAATCATAAAACACCTTTCCTATTTATTTTTCTTTCCCTACCTCCTTCCTTCCCCCTCTCCCTCCCTTCTTTTCCCCTTCCCCTTTCCTTTTTCTGAAGTGTGTGTAAAGGCACATTATTGGATAGAGTATAGGTTTCTAGAACATGTAACCATTGTATGTTTCATGAAAACAGGTGCTAAATTTGCTAAAGACACTTTTTATTTCATTGCATGTTATTACGACTCTGGTAAGACTAGAAATAAGTTTTATTTCTGATTACAAAGCAAAAAAGGGACTTTTGTAACTACTAAAAAAATAAACATGAAAAAGTGGAAGGAAATCTCAGGCCTGTTTTCTAGTTCATCAACAGCAATGTTGAACTTCAAGTGTTTAAAATATGAACTTTGTTAAAAATAATGTCCCATTCTGACAAATACCTCCTAAGTAATTCGAAAATTTTAAAATATTCATAGCAAACTTGTGCTCATTTTAGATGCCTTTCACTGCAATTCTCTTAGTTTAGAATTATCTTCACTCAGGGTTTCCCAAGGATGCTTATTCTTTTAATTCAGCTTTCAAATTGAAACTTCCTCCCACAATCCTTTCTGACCTTACAATCAAAAGGTGTGAACTCCATCTATCCCAAGCTTAAAGACAAAGAAATAGTGATATTTCTTTTTTAGTATGCCTCCTTAAATAGTACAGCTAAAGATTTTAATACAAATTAAAATTAGATTGAATAAGATCAACCTCATTGTATGTTATTTTACCATATATGCTTATGAAGTGGGGATGCCTGTTTTACTTTCTAACTGATTTAGATGTTTTGGGAAAGATAAAAAGAAAAAAAAGAATAATAACAATGTTATAAACCAGGAAACAGACCACTGACAAATTAGATATATTATCTGGAAAATCCGTAAAGCTATTTAATACTGTTTACTTAAGGCTTAGGTTTACATTCTGGTCCAAACTGGCTAAACCATAAGGAACATGTACAGAGAGGTCCTTTCCTCAGTGAGCTAACATTGCCTTAGTTTCATCAACATCCATTTGCATATTTAAATCCCGGTCCAAGGGAGTGCTCAGCCATCATTTCTTGAATATTTGATCCACCATAGTCATGGTTTGGTCATGAAGATAACAGGACCTTCACAGCTAAGACTACAGACTGTTCTGCCCTGTCTAAATGCAAATGGTCAGAAAATTGAGACAGAGTATTGAGAGGAATCTCATGTCTCTTTGATTCAAGTAATAAAATTCTCTTTACACACATTTCTTACCTGGCTTGTTCATCTGGAAAGCAGATACCAAATATGAACTCCCTGAGTTTGGAAAACAATATTATATCATTTCTAGTTAAAAATGAGTAACGTTAAATAGGAGTTAATGTCATGAGCTCCTGAAAAGTTGCCCTTTCCTAAAATCACATCCAACAAATGTACAAACTGAAAGTAAAAACAGAAACCCAAAATTTCATTGAGGATGGAAACTTGAAGCTTATTTCTCTCTTTTTAATTGCAGAATAACAGATGAGAAAAATACACTCAACAAAGCAATTTTGACATAGCTATAAAATATTCTTCTATGTGATTTAAAAACATCAGAGAATATGGTTGGCTTGGATTGTGTATTTTCATATGCTCTTATATGAAAAGAAAAGAAATGAAGGATTTAGTTGAGGTTATAATATATTAGATTTGTTTTTTAGATAAGTGTCTGGAAGCAGTGGACTTAATGTAATAAAGATTTCCTTTAACTGGCTGTCCATAATATTAAATCCTGTGTTTGAGAGACCATAATGCTAAGTGTCCAAAATATGCTCAAGGATGAAATGAATTTCCTGTGTGGAAAGAATAATGTCTGATTAAATCCATTTTTTGCTTACAGGATAAAATATTGTATCTGACAAAATCAAATTTCCTCCATAGTACACATATTAGCATAACGTGGATTTTCCACTATTGTCTTTATATGTGAAGTAGTATAAGCTATAATGAGTGACAGTAAGTATAGGTTATTTCAGTAACAATTCTCCAGTGCTTCCACAAATTTTGGTGGCAGAACAACTCTTTGTGGTTAAAAAAGTTGTTGCAAATGACCCAGAAGAATGTTGGGACATGGCTTTTCCCCCTACCCCCAGAGAAAAGAGCAATTGTAGAAAACTGACATGTACAGAAAACAATCTTTACCATCTTCCAATATATCATACCTTTAAATATACCAGAAGATTAAGTTAGACTATTTCCCCTAAGAAGTGATTTATAAAAAAAGTTGCTATTAATGCAAGTCAATCAAAATTTAGATGTAGCACAATAAAAGGTGGGTGTGGATATGTCTCTAATAAATGTTGAGGAAGAAAAGCAGCCTCACAAGCCACAGAATAAAGCTAAATATTTATTTTTGCCATACTTATTTATAGGCAGTGATGTATACAGTTCTTTAGGGCTTATATTTTGAAATTAATTTTAGTGAGGTATATGCATATGGAATAAAAGTCATTTTTTTCATAGGTACATTTTTATTAATTTTGACAAATACTTACAGTTGTGTTAAAACAACTATAATTAACATATAGAGCATCATTATCATTCCCCAAAGATCTTTTTGAAGTCAATGCCTTCTAGAATGTGATATAAATATAATAAAATGTAGTTTCTGAGTCTGACTTATTGCATTTGTTATGTTTTTGATTGATATCATGTATTAGGTTTTATTAATAGTTCATTGTTTATGGTACTGAACTGTGTTATATTCTATTGTATGAATATGCCACACCTTGTTTATCCTTTTAAGAAATAATTCAATATTGAATATCCATTCTAAGACCAGTCAATAGAGAATTGGGGTGTTTTCAAATTCAGGCAATAATAAGTAAACATGTACTGATATAATGTATTTTTCATTTACTTTTGTATGAGGAATGTTTTTGATACATACTTTCATTCATCTTGGGGTAAATATTTAAGTATGAGATTTCTGGTTCATATAGTAATCATGTATTTTATTTTATAAGAAAGTATCAAACTGTTTTCAAAGTGGTGATACCATTTTGGATTCCCACTAGCAATACATGGGAGTTTGAGTTGCTTCACATTTTTGTAAACTTTGATATTTCCAGATTTATTGTTATTTCTGTTGTTGGTTTAGCCATACAATAGATATATCTTAATGTCCCCTTGTGATTTTAATTTTCTCTTCTCCAATGAAATAATGATGAACATCTTTTTACTGTACTTATTTATTTTGTGTGTATATTTATTTGAAACATTTGTTTAAATTATGTTTCTTATTGAACTAAGTAATTTATAAGGAAAGCTTATTCTTATTCTTTATGTATTCTGGAAACCAATACTCCCATCAGTTATTTGTTTTGCAAACATTTCTTCCAGTTTATAGTTTGTCTGTCTTTTTAGTAGTGTCTTTCAAAGATTATTTTTGATTTTGATGAATTCTAATTTATCATTTTTTCTTTTGCGTTTCTTGCTTTTTGCAATACATTTTAAGATTGTTTTCTAATCTAATGTCATAAAAATTGTCTGTGCTTTCTTCTGTTAGTTTTATATTCTTAAGTTTTACATTTATGTGTATGATAATCCATTTGAGGTTTTTTGGTTTTGGTTTTATTTTTTACAAATGGTGAGATTACTGTTCTATGGCATGAGGACTCCAATATCATCGTGAGGGACTGTCAAGTTTTCAAATCTGCATGGCATGAACAAAACAAAATACTTTTTAAAAAAGATACAAAAATGATACACTATATATAATAGTCTCCTTAAGTAGCTAGAAAATGCTAATTTAGATTGTTATATAAATGATGCATGTAGAATCAGATATGTTCTGTTATCACAGAGCTTAATTTCTCCTTTTGCTTAATTTTATTTTGATTCCTATGTATATTCTCTTGGCAGAAATATTTTTGGTCAAACATTCAGAATTGTTATGTCAGTGAATTGTATCCAAAATTTGCATTGTTTTTAACACAGTCTGACATAGTGATGATAAGAATTTCAAATCATGGATTTGCCTGTTGAATTCTTTGTAGATACCTCTGAAATGTAAAGTAGGTCTAATATAAAATTCATTTTCCTGATTGGTTGCTTCAATGAAAGTATACAAATTAAAGTGCTTGCAAGCCCTTTTAAGGACAATATAATCCATATTATATTTCATGTTTTTTCTAACTATAGGATTTAAAAAAAAGAAATAAATCTTTTTAACAAAGATTTAAAAATATCTGTTATCTAGAGGTAACATTTTATGTGTATTCGTCTAACATTTTCCTATGCATATACACAAATACACATATTTCTCATAATAATATTTTCCCATTTGTTAATTTTATAAAAGCAAACATGTCATGTACATACATGTGTATATAAAAATGTATACTTGATATCAGTGCATTGAATATTTAATTTGTCTTTATAATTTATGATCTTTAGTGTTTAGCACTATTTTATATTTTAAAAATTATGTAATACATATTCACATAAAAGCAAATGTTATGGAGCTCTTTGGTCCTACAGACTCAAAATATGTAGATTTTTTTTTTCCCAGTAAAAGAATTGATTTAAGGGATGTTTTCATTCCTCTTCCAACAGTTGCTAAGCCACAAAGTAATTAGAATTTCTAACTGGCACCTCCCTGGTGGCACAATGGGTTAAACAATGCACTATGAAGTAAACCACAGCAACTGCAGCATGAGTTCGATCCCCTGCTGCCAGCCAGGGAGGGGGCCTAAATGGTGCAGCAGACCTCTCCTGCCTTGCCTGCTTCCCTCAGCAGTGTATTTCAGTCTATCTGCCTGTTCTGTTCCCCACTCTATCTCTGTTGAATTCTCTCACCTCCCACACCTCTGGCCTATACCCCAGTGCTTGTATGCATAAATAAATAAATCTTTAAAAAAAAAAAAGAATTTCTAACTAAGTCATTTCAGTAAAAATACTATGTTAAGGTGGACCTCATTCTTTACCTCTTAAGAGGTAATTCTCATGTCCTAAATAGGGTTTCATAAAAACAGTATTTAGTCCTATAATCTGTCTGGAAAGAAGACAGGAAATCCTAGTGCTACAGGTAATCTGCAATC
Source organism: Galemys pyrenaicus (assembly GCA_019455555.1). Lineage (NCBI taxonomy): Eukaryota > Metazoa > Chordata > Mammalia > Eulipotyphla > Talpidae > Galemys > Galemys pyrenaicus. Next base: position 944,289 of record JAGFMF010012185.1, on the reverse strand, counting down.
TGTTATGATACAGGTTTCCAACTCTTTGTCAACAGAAAAGATTTGTTATTTGGTTTACAATAAGGGAGGTGTTGACTTTTCATGGAGATAAAGCATTGTTTCTGTACTATTGGAACATTACTGAATTACTTATGTGGAAAACTGCAATTTTTTTCATTTTTTTGTTAATTGTTCAGTCACATCAATATTTGTAAGTCACATTCTTATTGACAAAGAATTTTCAGCCTGTTGAGATGACAATGTTGAAAAGATCAAATATTACTTAAACCCACCATCACAGTTCTACTAATACCTCTTTATGCTTTCTTCAAAAGTCTGATAAATACAAATTTCTTATAGTTGAATATGAGCTTATTTGTTGAATAAAAGCAAAAACATGTATTATTTGTTGAATGAAATCAAAGGCTATATGACAGACTCTTCTTTTGATATGTGAGCTATAAATATAAGCAAACAAGTCTAGAAAATTCAAGGAAAAAACAGCAAAGGACTACAGAAAATGAAAATAGACATATACTAAATGTTAGTGAAAATTAAAGGAGGTAAAGAAAATTAAAGTCCACAAGAATCAAGTGAATGGAAATATAATGTATATTTACTAATTTGGTCATGTACACAATTATTTCTCAAAAAGTTCTGTATGCCTTGTTCAGAATAATAACCACACATTTTTCCTTAAAACTATATATATAAAATTATACTAAAAGTTTCTAATTTCCATAACTCATATATTATTTGATAATAATGTTTCTAGAAAATTGGGGTGTTTGTGTATATTTGTGTGTAGTTACAATGATTGAAAAGTAGTGATACACAAAGATATACAAAGTACTCATAAGAAAATAAAGAACTCACAAGAAAAATAAAGTAAAAAACCCCATCAAAAAATGGGCAGAAGAACTTAAAAGACACTTATCTAAAGAGGACATACACATGGCCAATAGGCATATGAGAAAATGCTCAACATCCCTTATAATCAGGGAAATGCAAATCAAGACCACAATGAGATACCACCTCACACCGGTAAGAATGGCACATATTAAAAACAACAACAACAACAAATGCTGGCGAGGATGTGGAGAAAAAGGAACCCTGGTACACTGCTGGTGGGAATGCAAGCTAATCCAACCATTATGG
>JAGFMF010012185.1:887326-943047 GCA_019455555.1 Galemys pyrenaicus | reverse complement strand
ATATGAAAGAACAACAACAACAATAAAGAATAAGCTCAAGGAATTGGGCAATTATAACCAAAAGTAAACAAAAAAACTCAACAAGACCAAAAAGCCATGCTAAACCAAAGGGACCATGGGGTAGGGGGAGGGGAAGGGGAGAGGGCAAAGATGGGGATGAGGCTAGAAGGTGCACAAGGGACTGAGGTGATGGTGCACGGGTGAAATGGTGTTGGGTACTCCCTGGGGACTACAAATGATGTCAAATATAATTAATAAATTAAAAAAAAATAGTGATACAGTTTAAGACAATAAAATTATTCTATGATTTTTCAAGTAAAAGAGAATCAAAATTTTAAAGTTTTCAACAAACAACAAAAAGGAACAAAGTGTGCTGTCTCTTAGATTTATATTTATGAATTGAAATATTAATTACTTATAGATTATAGAAATTTAAATGAAGAAAATATTTTACCTTTTAAAATGAAAAAATCATTAAGATTTCCCTCCTAGTTTTAAATATTCCCATACTAGGTAATTTCTTTTTCTGCTTTTAAATCAGGGGAATTTCAGTAAAATTGCCTTTTCCAAATTCTCCCTCATTAGAATTGCATTTTTTATTGCCTCATTTCTGCTTTTATGTGAAAAATTACATTTATATTCAGTTCCTTTATCATAATTTTCTATATTTAAAGACACGAATACTTTCCAAAAGGATTTTAACATTGCTTCTTTAATCTCAAGTCTTTTATCATCAATCTTATTTTTCAAGATAAATTCATAGGCACTTGACGTGTTGAATTATTAGATGTTCAATATTATATGTTTAAGAATATTCTCTGCTATCTTAAAGAATATTTTTGCTAGACATAAAATTAAGGATTACATTTACTACAGAGTATTTCATATTATTTTCTAAATTTAAACTTGAATGATTCTGTGAAGAAACCTGAGGACATTTTTTCCTCCTGCTTAAAAAATAATTACTTTTGATAATTAAGTCTATTAATTATATTTGTAAACGTCAGTGTTTATTTTTCTGTTTTTATGTCAAGAAAACTTCCAGAGGATATTTTGATATTTTAGTATTTTTAACATTTTCTATTCAGGCTCAATTATGGAAATAGTGGCTCTCCTCTTTTATTATCTCCCATATTTATCTTTGTGTCTATACTACATTACTTTCATTTGTTTTGCTGCTGTATCACTTTAATGAGCATATTCATCTTATTTTGGAGTGTGTGTGTGTGTGTGTGTGTGTGGTAGTTGGGAGATCTTGTATGGGACCACATATCTGGAATAAGACTTGACTGCAACAAGATATTTTCTTACCTTAAGAATTTAAGGTTGGGATTTATTACAAAAAATAATTGACAAATATTCTGTTTAAGGATCCTCTAATGCTTCCTTTCTGTGTTCTACCTGCACCACTTGTTCCTCTTTGCTTGTTGATGGTGAGGTGACAACCAGTAGAAATGACATATTGACATGACTATTTCCTTCACTACCCCTTCTGTCATCCTGTTAAACTAGTCTGTGTTTCTTCAAGGTCAATCTCTACCTCTCTCTCCAGGTAGACATCATTACCAAAATTCACCTGAAATTTTTCTCTGTTTAATGCAATTTGATTTTTCTCACCCTTCAAACTGAAAGTGTTTTCTTCAAATTAAAATTCTAGACTCAAAATCTGGTATGCATCTCTAATCTGGCTCTCCCTTGATGTAGTGTACCTCTAGATAAGAAAATGAGAAAAAGATATTGTTTTCTTGTATTTCTGAAAATATTTGACATTACAATTATCCTTTAAACACTTGAAACTGAAACTTAAAATTCATTCTTGATCCCAGCTTTTCTTCATGTTCTTATACTCTCAGAAGCTATTTTCCAAAGCTGTCAATTTTATCTTAAAATATTTTACCTCGTCTTCTTCGCCAGGATGACCATTTTAAAGCCAACAGCAGAAGGCAAATGTGTGTGCATGCTAAACACTCTCATGCTTGTATGTGCACACATGAACATACGTTGAGCACAGTGCAGGGTTGATCAATGTGTCCAGAACTTTGTAATAAGGAGATATAGAAATTTAAAATTCAATATATCAATAAACTTCGTACTTCATAGTTGAGAATAGGTATCTTTCTTTTTAGATTCTCTGCAGGTATAAATTTAACCTGCTTCTTTCAATCCTTATGAAGGAGATCTTAATATTTTAAATTTCTTTGTAACATTACAGTGGTATTAAATTTACTTCAGTCATTTATCAAGATGGCTTTCAGAGTTCATAATTATAGCAAAACAATAGCCCTTCCTACTGTTGTTTAAAATCTTTTAGTTCCATCTACTTTAGGATAACATAAAGGTACACTAACACATTAATCACATTTTTCTTAATTTAGCCTCTGATGACTTTTCCTCCATTAATTATGTGTATTCTCTGTCCAAGCTAATGAAACTTATTGCAATTCTTTAAAAGTAACTTGCTTATTCTCTCCTCCATTGTTTCTAAGAGTCTCATCCATTTAGAATGTTTTTGCACTATTTCATACATCTAGAAGACAAAATCCCCCATGACTTGATGTTTTTAATGTTGTGCTATTAAAATCCCTTCATTTTATTCATTTTACATATGCAATATATAAACTTTCTGAGTTCTCCATGATCTTAACCTACTTTTTCTATTTCTATTATATAGTGTTTTAATTTCCTATTGTAACAAATTGCCATAAACTTAATGGCTAAAAAAAAAAAAAAAAACACACTTTCACAAATCCAGAAGTCAAAAGTTTAAAATAGGTTTTACTATGTCAAGATCAAGACCTAGGTATTAGTAGGACTATACTCCCTCTACAGGTTATAGAGGAAAAAATCAGTTTCCTTATCTTTTTTCCAGCTTTTAAAGGTTACCTGTGTGCATGGCTTCTGCCCTTTTCCACTTTCAAAGCCAGCAGTATAGCATCTGTAAATCCCTCTATGACTTTGACCTGCTACTTTTGTCATAAAAATTTCTCTCTTTTGAATTTGACACTATTATTTTCCAATTATAAAATCACTTGTGATTACTTTGTGCCCACCTGGATAATCCAAGTAAGCTTTATATCTCAGGATCCTTAATCACATTTACAAAACCTCTTTTGTCATATAAAATGACATGAACATAGGTTTCAGGAATTTGGATATGAATATCTTTGGGGACTTTTACTTAGTCTACCACATATAGATTTAACTGAATTGATATTAAATGTCTTTCTACTTCAATCAACAGTAAAGTGTATATAAGCAATTTTCTGCTAAAAATAAGCAAGAATGCCATTTGATTGACATGGCTCTAATTCCAGGTGGTCTAACTAAAGCAAACAAATATGAAAGACTGTAAATGCCTCAAGGTTATAAAATCAATACAAGCATCTGAATAAGTTTTAAATATAGTCAATCAAAAAATTTCTTTACTCTCAGTCTTTTTCTGTGTGTTTTTTATCTGACATCTATTAGTGAAGAACTTCTATCTATGTTTGGTTCGTTACTACCGGATACTAATGGATTTTTGCTCAGATAAACTTTTAACTTTTTTAATATGCTTTTGTCTTTTCATCTCCAAGAACTGCATTCATCAAAAATCCTTGAGGTGCTTCTAAAGATTACAGATTCATAAGTCAAACCTCAGGCATAATAAATAAAATCTCTGGACTTGACCCTCAGGAATCTTTATCCTAAGATTCTACAATGCTTATTACACAAATTAATGAGTAAACAACACTAAAAGAAGTTAGAGGCTGTGTGCTATTTTTTATGACTTTATCTCCAATTTCTAGCACAGTATCTGATAAAAGCAAACCTCAATAAATATATGTTTAAATGATTAAATTAATGTGTTAGATAATATTTAAAATTATTTTATACCACAAGACTGAGTCTTTGATTATAACATGAGAGGGAAAATAACATCTTTTAAGAACATGAATTGGATTATTTCTAAATTATCTTCCAGCTGAAATTTGCTCACATTGAAAGGAATTTTCAGAATAGTCAAATAAGATAAGGGAGATGGGAAAGCAATACTCTGAATAAGATATAGTCACCTGCCAGCATCGTTGCCCTCCCTGATGGGAAATTTAAAAGAGTCACAGAACAAATTAGACTAAAGCATTTACTTTTAAACACTCCAGCAACAAATAATTTTATGATGCAGTTAAAGATATAAATGTGAAAGAGATTTGAAAATCATAACGTAATGGTTACATGGAAAGGACTTCTTTTAGATTTGAAACAAGGTTTAAACTTGAATTCCTTCTTTAATAGCCTACTGTTCGGAAAGCACCCATGCTGCTCGCTGTGACAGCTAGAGAGGTATGCTGTTCAGATCTGCTTTCAAGACAGAACTTGCTGTTCAGGTGCATGCAGAGGAGTTAGTTATCTGACAGTTTCTAGCTATAGCAATTCAAGTCTCTAGCATTAAGAATCAATGCCATGCTCGCCCTGGGAAGCCCCCAGCCAATGACTAACATCATAGAATTCCGACCAACTTAGGACTATCAGTCGATATGATTTGGAGCTCTCCATCAGTTAGGCTGAGAATCGTCAGATCTGAATTATAGTCTGAGGATCTTGTTGACTTTTCCTTTACTTCCTCTTTCTTCCACAGGTGTCAAGTCTTCTCAATCTGAATGCTTATTCTGCCTAATACTCCTTCCTCCCACTTTATCTTTTACTGGCATTATCTCTCCCTCTACTCCCTCAGTAAGTTCTTGTACATGGAACTTTGTCCCAGTGTTTGTCTCCTGAGGTTTCCAAATGTACACACTACCTTACTTGAACTAACCCATTCCACCTTTCACTCTAGCTAGTCAAGTTTACCTTAATTTTTGAATTCTGTTCAACACTGGATCTGCTCTACACATGTGAGACATATGTATTTGCATAGGACCTTGTGCTCAGAGGGACCCATGCTTGATTTAAAGCTCTTCTGTCTTTATCTTCAGATTCTTAATAACTTTTGAACATGGGACTCAATTTTTCATTTAGAACTATATATCAATCTTGTATCACTTTCTTCACTGAAAATATTTTTAGATATTCTTTACAGAAATTGTCCATGAGGATGTGGAGAAAAGGAAGCCTTCTCGCCTATTGGCGAGACTGCAAATTGGCAGTCACAATGGAAGTCAGTACAGAGATTCCTCAGAAACAGTAAGAATAGAAATGCCCTATGATCCAACTATTCCACTTCTGGGTGCTTATCCAAAGAATACAAAAATATGGAAGTCCTAATTTGAAAAGATATATGTACCTTTATGTTCACTGAAACACTGTGTACAATAGCCAAGATATGGAAACAATCTGTCCACTGATAGATGAATGAATATAATATATATAGCATCTTTGTAGACATTTTGTATATGTTCTCTCTATACATCATATATATATATTCCATACACACATACAATAAGGAATATTACCCAACTATTAAAGAAATCTTACTATTTGCAACAGAGATGGATCTAGATGACATTACACTAAGTGAAATATATCACATGGATAAAAACAAAAACAGTATGATATCACTTGTGGAGACTATAAAGAAACAAAGCAAATAAATATATCAAAACAAAAAACTACTCCTAGATATAGAGAAGAGACTGGCAGTTACCAAAGGGGTAAAGGGAATCAATTGTATGATGTGGATGGAAACTAGACTTTTTTGTGACAACTATGACATAGTGTGCACAGATGTTGCAATAATGCTGTGCACTTGAAATTTACATAAATGCGATAAATCAATATTATTTCAATAAATTAAGATAAAGAAATCCAAAACTGTTCTTTGTAAGACTAAAGCACAGTACTTGCTATTTCGTCATGAACACATTAGTTCTTTGAGTTGATTCAAGTTTGTTTCTGGTGTTGGCACTTCTTTTGTGTTACTGTTAAAATCCTTCCTTCAATTTATTCTTTAATTTGGCTGAGGAAGTATGTGCCTATGTTAGTCTCTCGCTAGAATGTAACCATTGAGATCAAATTTGTGTCTACTTTTTTATCGTACATAGAATTGCCAAGTGAACATTCAGAAATGCCTTTAAATAATTTCTGACATAAGATCCTCTTATGTGAAAAAAGGGTATGGATTATACAGGAACTAGCTTAGATATGCAAATAAAGTAAAACTGAATGCTCTACTTCTATTTTTTTTAATCTCATGAGATAGTTGGGGAACAAACTTTCTAGCTATCTAAAACTGTTTCTTTTTATTTAAACACTTTCATTTCAGTTTAAAACCACTGAATTGTAATAAATTTTATTGTAAAAAATTGTTCAATACTTTTTTATTGCCCTCTAGAAGAATTTACTTTATCCTTAGAGGTAGGATAATCATTCTGACTATCTTAAGTAACAACAACAAATTTTTTATGGCCTAAATACTAAGCTAATAATTTTCCATTTATAATCTCAATGTTCTTCAAGGGAATGAATCATGTAGAGAGTTTGAATAATTAGTAAGCAAAATCTGGGGATTGCAGTCTAAGTCCAATCACCCTAAGACTTGGCCTTAATCATTACAAGTTTATCTTAGACATAAATGTTTACCTGACTTTCCTTTAACAAAAGTTATTACTGTCCCTGCAGAATTATTTCCTTCCAAACACAACTGGCAAAAGCATCTTGCAGCTGCTCATTGAAAGCCACATGAGTGAGAACATAAGACAAATCTTAAATAAGAAACCTAAAGAAAGGCATAAATTAATTGGGTAAGAGATACTGCCTACTTTCTGATCATCAAAGCACTACATTTTCCCCCCTTGTGCTTCAATTTACCTAAGAGACTTATCTACTGAAGACAGACCTAATCTGGACAAATGGGCTAGCCCTAGAGCTTCCAAAGTTGATATGTAAAGATGGCTGGAATTCAAAGTAGTCAATACAGAATGTGCAATGAGAAGCTTTCAAAGTACAAATTAACTCATTTATTATGTCTGTGATAATCAAAGTAGCATGTTTTTCCTTGTATAACATTTCTCATGTTTTCCACATTCTTTTGGATCATTCTTTTGGAGAATTAAAACTCGAAAGTCATTCTGGAGTTAAGAAACATTTTGGTTGAGCAGTGTAATTGTTCTGTTGGGTCCTGCAACTTGGCAGCTAGGCTCTTCAATGACACTTCTTAAGTAGGACAAACTGTTTAAAGAAAGAAAATCCTTTGTCCTTCGTCCTGCAATGGGATTGGATATGTGGCGGTATCTCCCCCAGGCACATTTCCTCAAGAAAATGTGTAGCTTTGTAGATGGTAACTTCTGGTCACTCACTGCGACTAAAGAACAATGATGTTTTCATCTCTGGCTCCTTCCAGTGAGATATGTAAAATTAAGTCAAAAGGTGCCCATTTTGGTAAGATTTAAATCAATTTAAATGATTTCAGTAGACCATGATAACTAAACATTCCATCTTAACATGAAGTGGTTGGCAAAGTCTCAGTGAAACCTCGGCAAGAGTATTGCAAGCATCATGCTGTTTATTTTTATTATTATACAAAGAATCCCAAAATTGAATTGTTTCTTTTTTACTAGAGTAAGGGAAAAGAGTGTTTCACTTTTTTTCCTTTTTCTTTTTGGGATTATACAATGTTTTCTTTTAATCATGGAAGCAATTTTTTTTTCTATTTTGAAAAGGTGTATTTTTGCCTCTCCCTTCCTACCCCTTCCAAGCTAGAATAAAGATATGTTCAGTATGCAGCTATGCAGGCTTACCTCTGTCTAGTATTTGCAGTGTGGGAGTATTTTTACAGGTTCAAATTTGTCAAATATCAATGATATCATATATTTCAACCTGCTAGTGTTTAATATAGTTCACAACCAAGTAGGTTGTCAAATTAGTCTAGGTGCCTAAGTCCCAAGACATAAGGTTTCTTGGATAAGCTAAGTGTACATGTATGTCCAACTAGGCAGCCTTTGCTCATCTATGTGTTATGTCCTCTTGTAATTTTGAATTTCAAATTCTTCTTTTATGCCTTCAAGCTCCTTACTTGATTGGTTATTTTACATTATAAATTATTCTTAATTCTAAACCTTATGCATTTGCTAGTGATCAAGAGATAACCCAGAACATATCTGCCAAAACTAATAAATGCAAGCATTTTTATTAGGTAGGCAGCTCATATTGCTAGGTAGCTCCTTGAACTAAAAATTGGATCTGAAATCTAGCTTGATTATTCTACTAATTTTAAAATTCTGTCAAAAATCAAGTAAGAGGCAACAATTAGTTAAAACAAGGGCTGGACTCAATACATTTCAAAGAAACAGTGGTTTTTTCATGTCAAATTTCTTGTGTGTGAGAGTCATTATCCTGGAATATTCTTTGAAATACAATTGTCTGAACAAGAAATTCACTACCTAAATCAGATGACTTTCATAAATCAAAACTTCTTAACTACTAGGGGGTAAGGGGGAAGGGCAAGTGAGTTGTTACAACTTTCCCCTATACTTAACAATTTGCTTTTATCCATATATCTTAGATAATCAGACAATTTTAGAGTCTAAAAACATTTCAAGTTTCTGAAAAAATAAAAAGAAATCTAACTTTGTTTGCTCCAACTTCAATTGCTTTGATATTTACACTTTTATTATTCTTTTATATTTATTACTCGTTATACTATTTTGGTCTTTAAATTTATATTATCCTTTTATTGTTTATTTCATCTATTTTTTTTGTCATTCTGTCATCCTTACTCTACTCTCTTCGCCTCTCCTTTTTGCTCATTGTGTTTCCTATGGATTCCTTTTTTGGTTTAAAGGTGTCAAACAAAATGTCACAAATTTTGGGAAAGACTGAGAAACCAATTCCATTCATATCTTGGTTGGATGTGTGCTAACAATTTATGGAATATCTTTAAATTATTTTCCCTCTGATTTTTATTATTTGGGATGTAAGACAAGAAATATCCAACTCCTTTCAAAAAGTATTTTAAGAAAAAAATCATTGACCCCACTTTCAGGGACAAGGTGTTATTAAAGTTTGTTCTGAAAAATTGTCTCAAAGTCAAGTTTGATACATAGTCTTCTAATATTACCTCCAGATAGCTGGTTGATGTTTTGTGTGACCAGCAGGAATCTAAGTGCAAATTCTGAACCTATCATTTCTTAGTTGATTAACTTTGGCATGTGGTTAGCTTCAGATGGACAGTATATATCTGGCAACATCCTTATGAGTATCAAAGAAGGTTACACAAATACAATTCCACAAAGGCTAGACACAAAATGTATGTTCATTCTCTCACTCTTAAGTAACTAATTTGCTTACATTAATGTTACTTATATGAAGCTGATTTGCTTACATGAATGTTACTTGTTGCTATGTTACTCTAGAAATCTATGAAGAAATTAGGTCTATTTATTTATTTACTTATTTTATGAGTTGCATAACTTTGATGCTATGACAATAGGTACAAATTCCATTAATTTAGCTATTGCTTTAAATCTCACAATACCACTTTACATATCATTTTACTTAAATAGAATTGTGAAGTTGAGAGGATAAATATTATTCTGACTAATAAATGGTATGTGTGGTTACATATCACAACTTATCATTGACAAGCCAAATCCAAAAGCCAGGTCTTGGTCAAATCCTCTTTCTAATATAGAGTGTATAATTAAAAATAAGAATGTTTTTCACAATATATGTTTGGTGGCACCCTTTCATGGTTGTCCACAGAACATAATAACTAAGAACGTGGATTTTGGATCCGGATTTTCAATATGCAAGTCACAGCTCTACCACTTACAAACTGAGTAAATTTGGGTAATTAACATGTATGTTCCTAGTAGCCTCGTTTCCAAAATGGGTATATATTTCATTAAATTGTCATCAGGATTAAGTGACCTAATGTATATAAATTCTTAGCATCAGATTTGGCAGAATCAATTGCTTTATGTGTTCACTACTATATTTATTATTATTGTATGAGTTAGAAAGGTTTATAAGAGCAAATCTGATAGTGAATAATGGAGATCCACCAAATAGAGATGTAACCAGATATTTCACCTTTTATTTATCTCCCTAAATGAGAGATGCATATCAGGTACATTTTATAGGTGAGGAAATCTATTCTCACAAAAGCAAAGACTCATTTAAGTTCATTCAACTAATGTGTGTTAAAATATGTTAAAAAGCAAATCAAAACAGTCTGTATGAATTTCACTATATCATATGATGTCATGTGGAGTTAATCTAGTATTTTCACTTTACCTGAGCAAACCAGAACCAAGGAAGACTACCTATGAATTATAGGAATAACGTCTATTTAGTTTCTGGCTTTAACATATAAGACCCTAAATAAGAGTTCAATGTTCACATGAAATTGGGATATGTCCTTAGCAAGAGTTTAACTTTGTTTAATTTTTCATGATCTCATGTTGTTGTCACTTCTTTTTTATGTTAAAAAGATATTGTAAATAATAGGAGAAAGAAACAGTTTTTAAAATTAATGAAGCATTTGTTCTCTGTATCTACAAATCCTAATAAAGCGACAGGCAGTCTGATACATAATTCATAGAAGCTAACAAATTACAATGCATTTGCAAAAATGACCTATTCTTTCCTACTTATATTCTATGTGCTACATTAATGTCAAAAATAACGTAGTAGTAAATACAGACAGCATAGTACAACAAACAATATTGGGGTAATATATTGATATAACCCATGCCAGAAAAGCTAGCAGAGCAATTAGAGGGCTCACACAGTTTTAAAATGTGTGATGTAAAAATGTAAAATGTAGTCAAAAGGTCAACTAAGCTTTTATTTCAGTAAATATTATTTTATGCTTGAAATTCTTTTTACAGCAAGGATTAAAATCTTTATTACTAGAAAGATCAATCAGATATTCCCAATCTACACCCTCACAAATGGACTTTGTTAGGCTTTCAAAAATCACAAAAACACATTAAGAATATAGACTTACAACAGTAAACTGCACCGCATTAAGAATTGCAAAATCACTATAACCCCAACATTCAAATTGGCACATTTCCAGATCTCCCCCTTGAAAAACTCTATTAACTGTGGTAGAAAGATTGCAGATTTGAGTAAAAGCTTTATTTTCTTAAGGTTAAGGGTACAATTTGACTTTCATCATCATTTTTCAGCCTTAAGATAAGAACCCAGTAATGGCCTACCTAACAAGATAGATTACAGATATTCAGACAAAATTATGGCTTCTGCATATTGGGGGAAAAAAAACAAAAATAAACATAAAACAATAGATAATAAAGAAAGAAAATTTATCTGATATTTGGTGTCCATGGAAGCTTGTAATTTTTTTTTTAAAGATTTATTTATTTATGCACACAAGCACTGGGGTACAGGTCAGAGGTGTGGGGGGGTGAGAGGATTCACCACAGAGAGCGGGGAGCAGAACAGGCAGATCAACGGAAGTACACTGCTGAGGGGAGCAGCGGGCACAGCAGGAGAGGTCTGCCGCACCATGTGGGTCCCCTCCCTGGCCGCTGGCAGGGATCGAACTCACGCTGCAGTGGCTGCGGTCTGCCTCATAGTGCGTTGCTCAACCCACTGCGCCACCAGGGAGGCCCGGAAGCTTGTAATTTTTATCTTCCTTATACTATTTCAACCTGTATAACATGTGACTGAAAAAATGCCAATTAATATGCTAATCTGTGGACTAGGATTTTTCCAGATTTATGGCATTTACCATGTACAGATATTCATTTCAGTATTATATTTCTATATGAGTGATCCTTTATAAATATACTTCTTTATATTAAAGATAATATTCTACACAGATATCAGAACTGAGATCCTCTTAGGATTACAAAGACAGGTTGTAAAAATAATAAAAACAGACATTCAATAACTAAAAAGAACATGCATCATATAGTCATGCATTCAAAACATGGTAATTATTAGACATGCTCACAGGAATTCTATCAAAATAACAAAAACAGGATTCCAAAATTTGAAACACTATGGTTTGTTTGGTCATATCTAGGATTATAAATTTTGCTCAGGGGAAAATGAAGGTCTTCTGAGGCAAAAATCATATGAGTTGAGTCAATCAATACATACCAATTGATGTACTGACATTCAAAAGAAAGTGCTAGGTGACATGAATAAACAGTGATGTAAGTTTCCTGCCTTTCTCATGGTTGGAAAATAAGCATAATTAGAAGTCAAGAGAAGAAACAGAAAAGTAAGGTAGTGGGGTAAAACAATCATGGGCCCACTTGAAGACCTTTTACTCATTCAAGGTACTGCTGTAGGTCTGGTTAGATCTAAACTGGGATATAAAATAATGAATCTAAAGACATGGAATTTGCTTTCCTAAAACTTATATGTAATATATGACTGACAGTTTAAACAAGAAGAAATTCAAACTTTATTGTGTGGGCAAAGATTCCGTCACTGAAAAATTTATACTGTAGATAAACATAAAGAGATTTGTTTTTAAATGACAACTATTTTTGAGAATGAATTTGGTATGCACAGGTGAAAACATCTTGTCTAGTAAGAAATAGGACTAAGGCTATATTTCAAATATTAATAAGGGAGAATTTATACAATTTGGAGATTAAATAGAGTGTTGTGAGACAGAAGATATGGGGGATAATTTCCACATTTCTAATTTTGGTGAGTGGGTGAAAAGAGGTAGGGCATTTACATTAAAAGCAATTTTAGGACAATGGTTACTAAAGTGATAAAGAAAAATCAGTTGAATTTAAATAAGAAGTGGAGGATTATAGAGTTCTAGATCATAAGAGACCAGTTGGGACTCAGACTGTGTATTATTAGAAATAGGTGACATTTTAATCCCCCAAAAAACCTAGGATATTCACCTAGGAAAAGGAAATAAAAGAGATAAAATAGACAGATTCTTATAGATAACAGTGTGTTTAAAACATGATCGGAATGGAACTGTAATTTTGTAGTGGAGTGGAACTGTAATAATATATAGTACAGCTATGTGATTTAAAAAAAAATTTTGGAGATTATATGGAGTTGTTGAAAGTGATTCCAAGAGATCACAGAAGACAAGAGGTGAACAGTATAAATTCAAGATAGCTTACCAGGCTATCTATGGTAGCATTAGATAAATAGGTATTCCAGAAAGGTGGAGGTTGTAGACTGATTTCTGTCAACTGTCCTGAAAACGTTAAGCACGGGAGATGATAGCTACATTGGCAGATTCATAAGTTTGCTTTTGAAGAAAAAATAAGAGGGGATTGCTATGAAGAGTTAGGTATACAGGTTTTTGTTTTTAAGAGGGGAGGAACTTATAAGCATTCTGTGATTTGGAAAGAAAAGTATGGGGGTCAGATGGGGTTTTAATGAGTGACAAACAGGGACAATGAAAGCAAGTACAAAATGTGTATTTGGCCAAAGTGGCCCTGGTGTTATCATTTACGACGTCTGTTTAGATGTAAAGTGTTTTAAGTGACTTCAATGTTGAAAACACAAGTCCACTGATGATTTGTAGTAGAACTCAAGAGCTTTGCACACTAAGTTTTGGCTCTCTTCTTACTCGTAAAGTCACCCTGGGCAGTTAGCATAAATAGGCCAATGATACTCCTGACTTTGCTGGGTAATTAACACAGCAGGAGAGAATTCTGGGGCAGACAGTTCCTGGAAGAGTAGGTGGAATCTTAATGGGAGACTGAGGAAGGGTAAGCAAGTTAATAATTCCAGACTGTATATAGCTCTCACTTCATTAAATTCTCAAAGCTATTTTTAAAAGGCCAACAACCTGAAGAGAAATCTTTACCTTTTCTTCAATATCATCAGTGACCTGGACTTGCCTTATTATTGCTGTTTTATCGGATAATGGTGTTTATACAGACTTTCTAAAATAGTCTAAAAACCAACTTAATTGCTATCCTAGCATAACTTTCCAAGTTATTTAAGCAATAATGACCTTCCAACTGGATATTTTCTGGGCATTAATAACCAAGAGCAGGCTTTGGTGGTCTCAGGTGAAGCTAGGAGTCGTTAATCGAGCTTGTCATTAGTGGCCAGGAAATGCCTAACTGGGAGGTTGTTAGTGTGATTATAAATCATAACAATGTAAAGAAAAAGGCAAAATGTTCAGAAGTTACAAGTTGAACATCAAGTTGCCATGGATACTATATTTTCCTGGGTATAGCAGCCCAGACTACTAACCAAAGGAAGGCAATTCTCATTTCTTATTTTGCTATTTAGGATTATAATTGCTGTTTGGTTACAAATACTGGTCCATAGACTCTGAAACAACCAATATCTCTGCTATACAAATATAACAAGAAACTTTGATGTGAAAAGTCAGGGAAATTATTCATTTCAATTTCTCCTGTTAAAATTATGATAGCTCAAGCTATTTTAATATCTTCTTACATTTTCAGGTTTCCAAAGAAAGAAAGTATAGACTTGTTATGTAGGTACATATACAGTTTCTGTGAACTCCTTTTAAAATTTAAAATGTTTGGACTCCTTTTAAAATTAAAGAAATCAAAATTACTAATATATAATACTCACTTTACCCATGTTCCTGACAGGTAGGGAAGTGTGACACAGACAAGTATTTTACTGCTTGCAATTAAAATATCCTACTCCTACAAAATTTACAAAATCTTCACGATAAGATGCAAGGTTTCAATATTGCAAGATTTGCACTATATGGCAAGATTTTCCCCTAACGCATAAGATGAAGGGCCTTTTCAATCTAAAGTTTAACTTGCTTTACAGTAAATTTCCGCCCCTCTCCTGTCAAGAATCACAGATGTTTAGAACAATAACAAACAAAATAGCCAAGAGATCATCTCAGCGCAACACCTCAGTGTAACATCTCAGTGTAACACCTCAGCGCAAATAAGAAAACTAAAATGTTCAATGGAGGGGGTGGAAGCTAACTAAGTCCTTTAACTCCAAATACTACGCAACCTTTAAGTCCCTGGAACATAGTGATATTCTTTGAGAATTTTTGATGGACTATGAGGATAGATATAAGGAGATTTTATTTGTATGAAGATTCTTGAGAGGATAAAGCTTCCCAGGAAAAGAGATTAGTTCATTGCTAATTTAATCATGTGGCATAAACCACTATCAGTTAAACTAGATCCTTTCTCCCCTTCTTTTTAAATAAATTAAAAAAGGTATTGTGGCAGCAATATCCACTCATGTATACAGGTGTGTACCAGCCTCTTGTATCTAGGCTTTGTTCTGATTGCTGGTGTTCAGGGGCAGAAAAGAGACACTGAATTTCTCTTTTTAATGTGCAATGATTTGCTAGTACAACAATTTGGTTTGAAAGGGAGAGTTTGGAGGCCTGCCTGGCGGCCTAGGCATTAAGTCTGAGTTATCACCACTCTGGCTTAAGTCCCATCCATCCCCAGCCAGGTAGCTGACCCACAGATGGAAGCAGCAGCCTCTCCTGTCTCACCCGCCGCTCCCCTCAGCAGTGTATTTCAGTAGATCTGCCTGTTCTGCTCCCGACTCTGGTGAGTCCTCTCACCGACTGCACTTTTGGCCTACACACTAGTTCTTCTACTTACACAAAGAATGGTTAAAAAAAAGGGGGGGGAGTCTGAGCACTTATATAAATATTTAAAGATATATTTATAACTGCTAATCAATAGATATTTTCCATGGCCATTTCAAAACACAGTAGTAATTGAAATTTTAGTATATTTTCACAATAATATCACCGAGACCATCAATTGTAAAGACATGAGTGTCAAATTAAAAAAAAAACTGTGATATCAGTTCATTAAAAAGGTTATTAAATCTTACTAACATAAGATGTTGGTTTTAATTTTTGCAATTATACATTGGTCCTGCCACAATCTATTAAAAAAATGAGTGAATTGAAAACATTTCCAAACAACATTACCCACGCATGTCTTTTTCCAGTCAAGCATAAAAGATATGTACATTTGTGTGATCATTTCATTATTATTCCCAGAATTGTTTTAAAAATTTTATCATATAAACTGATATCAGTGGGTGTGCATATGTATGTATATATAAATATGTAGGTAGACATGATGTATTGATTTTTACTTCTTGATCAAAATTGAATTTGTTTGAACAGCATTTCTTCTTTGAATACATTTTGATATTGACCTCAAAAGAAGAAAGTCGATAACTGCATAATATACCTCCAACCACGGAATAAGTGTTCAAGCTTCTATCTGTCAGTCACACATCATCAGATTAGCATGGATGCCCACGAGATTGGCAGCTCTGCAGGGCTTGTCTAAAGGGAAAGGGTTATACAGACTTATGAAAAATCTCAGGAGAAAATGAGAATTAAAGGGTGAAAGCTCAGTAGCAGATGCCTGAGTAGATCTCCTAATGATTGAAGAAACAGAATTGTGATTTCCAAAAAAAAAAAAAAGGGATTTTCACAAATGTCAAATTTCAACTCCCTTCTCTTCTGCAGTCTGGTTCCTGTGGGTTTGGAACTGGATAACTTCTGATTATGACTTTTTCTGAAACCAGACTGTCAGACAAATTTTTACTATGTACCTTCTCAGTTTTACATTCCAAGCTAATGTATCACTATACCACTAACTCTTCTCAGATAGAAGGTGAACTGAGGTCAAAAAGAGTATTTTTCACCACAAATTCATCAAACTTAAAAGTCAAATCTTACACAAAATAGTTCCTTTGAACATGATGTTCTTTACTTATTTTGGATTAGTGCAAAAACTAGCCTGACTCCTGGTGATATGAGATACTTTTGAACACTGTTGCTCAAATTGTGATGACATTTTCTAGAGCCCTTACTCGAACACTAACCTGAGACTGCTGGCTTCTGTCTGAGAAAACACAATATGGGACAGCACTAGAAACAAACACACAGGAGCTAGTTAATGCAGAGGGTATTATAGCCGCCTTGACACCCTAAGGATCTGGGTTTAGAACCAGCCGAGCTCATTGCTTCAAGGAGTCTGAGGTCAGCCCTGTCTGTTCTCCACACATTGAAAACCACGTCACTTTTCAGCATAACTGACAACTTGCTTCTCCAAGGGGAATGTGGACTAAAATAGAGTTTTCTCTGTATTAAAAAAAAATAATATCCAAACACCCACACAATTTTGATAGCTTTTGGGTGCTGATTGTTTAACAAAGTCTCAATTATATTTCAAGCTTAACTCGTCTTCTGAGACTTCCACAGCATTCAAAACAATTAAAAGTACATGATATGTTTCTGGTATTGCAAATGGTAGTTTTGAACATTCTCAGATAATTGAACACTTTGTCCTTTGAGTCCCTAAAAAGGTGACCACACACATGACAGGATGCCAATTCTGAAACTATCTTTTTGTTTGTGGAAAGCTTTATTGGAACTTTTAAGATATATGTGGATATTATTTGAATGTTGCTAGAAGAAAAGGGAGACATTGAAGAAAAAAAAATCTCCAAAAATAAAAAAGGTCAAAATATAAAACACATTCCTAAAGGAAAAATCTAGATGCTTAATTTTAGAATGAAATCATCAACCCAGACAACTCTCCATAATGGTAAATGAAGAAATTATATTTTCTAAATATAATCATCTATGTTGAGCTTTTGCTGGGCATATACCCTGTGTACATTAAACTCAGCACCTAAATATTTTGTTTTGGAGGCTTTTACTCAATAACAATATTTCACCATTTAACCAATATTGAAATAGAAGTGTTTATCATTAAAACCTTTCCTATAAAATCTCCCCCTATTGCTCACCATTTATTCTTCACCTTCACCTTCACCTCAAACTTGTTCTTAGGCTCCAAATATAAAATACATAGTATGGTCTTAATAAATAACAACCATAAACAAGGGCTACTTGTGATTTCAGAGTATAACATGCTATCTCACTCCCTATTAACTTAAGACAGGGTTTCTGAAATTTGGCACTATTGGCATCCTAAGTTGAGCAATTATTTGCTGTAGGGAGCTACTCTATTCATTGTAGAAGGTTTACCAGTATCCTGCACTCAACAAATGAGGTGTCAATAGCTTTCTTCCTCTGACCCCTGTTGTGACAATCAGAAGTATCTCCAGATGTTCTTAAATGTTCTCTGGGGGAAAAATTGTTTCCAGTTGAGAACCATTGGTTTAGCACATGCTGTTGTTTGTGTTAGGAATGACTTTTTCTTGGCTTTGCATAGCTGCCTATCATTGCCCTAACATTGTGGAGTCATCTTGAAGTGTTGTCTTCTCCTTGAAGTCATTCAATGATTCAGGAGGGAAAAAAGATTTCTGTTTTTATTAGAGTGACTGCATATCAAAATACTTAGCATAATACAATTGTCTATTTTTGCTTATTCCTGTCTTCCTTCTGTACTCCCTATGCTACTTGAATGGAAAATTAAGAATAAATACATTGCCTTTTACATGGTATATTTCAACATTTTACTCTAACTCCTGGTACATATTAAATATTCATTAAGTGTTTATGGAATATAATGATGAAATAAGTGACCAATGGGCAAAGGGTCATGGGAACCTTATTAGAAGACAAATCATGAATATATTTTGATTTTTTATATAAAATACTAGAGTAGGAAGAAATATTTCTTAAAAATTTTCATAAATTAATTGGATATTGAGGTCATGAAGAAAACTTACTGGGTAGAGTTGAATGTAGAGGCATAAAAAGTCATTAAAATTTTTGTAAATTGAAAAGGATCCTATACATCACATTTTAGAAGTACTATTTGAAAGGATTATCACTTACACAATAGACACGGGTAGCTGACATGAGCCTATAGTTAATGCCTTTATTCTCCAAGGCTGAGGTGCTAATTAATATTTGTTAGTGATGATGAAATGCAAGTTTTTGAACAGAAATATTTTCTTTCTTGCTATTTTCACATAGACATTGATCAAGTGCTTTGGATAAATTTCTTCTTCTATAGGAAAATTTCAGTGCTTTTTGAGCCAATAGAAATACCATCTCTCTTCCTACCCATCCAAAACATCCACATTATAATCCCTGAGACCTGTGAAGGACCGAGTAAGAGTGAGAAAAAGGAGAATCATTATTTTATATGGCAAAGGAATTTGTGAATGTCATTAAGATAGTGAGATAGGAAAATTAGCTTGGATTATCCAGATAGATCGACCCAATGTTATCGTAGAGGATCTGATAGGAAAGAGGCAAGAGATCGGACAGACAGAAAGCAATGTAACATGGAAGCAGAGGAGATTTCAAAATGCAATGCTTCTAGCTTTGAAAAATGCAAGAAGTACCATGAGCCAAGGATGTTGCTGGCTTATAGAAGCTAGACCAGTTAAGGGACCTAACCTAACATTGATTTTAACTCAGGGAAACTGATTTCAGATTTATGACCTCAGAAACTGTAAGATAATAAAGTCATATTTTAAACCACCAATCTTGTGGTAATGGTATAGTGGCAACAGAGTACTAATATAATCATCATGAGAAATTTAACTTATTCTTGGTGAGAATTTTGTATTGAATGTGTTACTATATATCTTTGTATATATAATGTGTTCTATATATCTTTGTATATCATGCTACTATTTTCCAGCCATAAATTTTGTTCCATGTTATATACAAGTTTATGAATAGGTTAATTGTATTCATCCATTCATTTAATAAATTAAGTTCACTTGGGTTATTTTCAGGGTTTATTTATTCTATCAGTGTTGCTGTCAATATTTTTATGCGAATACTTATGCACATGTGTAAAGGTATGATGTTTGCCAGAACTATATCTTATACTCTCATAATCTGTGTATCTTTTGACCAATTAGGAGCCTTTAAACACTATATAGTATTTCAAAAACTTATATGTTGTAATGAAAAGATATGGCATTTTATAACATTGAATATTTGGATCTTCTTACTGTATCTAGTAGGTTTTATAGTTGTCTATAAAACATGTACATCTTTTGTTAGATTTATTATTACTTTTTAAATTTTTTATGTAAATAGTATATATTTTCTAAGTTTGTTCTTGTTAAATAGAAATAAAATGGATTTTGGAACCAGCCAGCTAGATAAATTTTCTCATGAATTCTACTAATTCATTAGCAGTTTATTTAGGAGCTTCTATATGAATAAGAATATAATTTGCAAGTTTTTTCTAATATCTTATTCTAGCCTCAGAGATCTAGCTAAGAATGGAATTGGTAATAACAGGAAACCTTATTTTAGTCCTGATCTCAAGAGGAAAGCTTTGAACACTTCAATTTATATATGATGGTGCTGAAATACCTCTTGTATTTTGTCCTATTTTGTCAAATAGGACAGTCTCACAGATTTAATGTGGCATGGGTGACAGAAAATAAAATAGGATGCTTTAGCTTGGTGAAATGCAGTTACTAAGCTAGGAAGATTGGAGAAGACAAAATCAGGAAATCAGTTTGGGGCAAATTAAGTTTGAGATGTACATTAGATATGCAAATTGACTTGCAGAGTAATGAGTTAAATATATAAACCTTGATTTTAGAGGAAATATCTTAAAGGCTATTTAAAAACTGCATGATATATTGTGAAATAAACAGTGATGAAGAAAAAGTTGAAAGAAATTTGTGGTGACACATTTCACCAGTCAGAATTTTAAGAGATGAAAAGAACAGAAAGGTCGGAAAGAAGTGCCTCAAGAAGTAGGAGGAAAACCAAAGAATGAAGGAGCTGTCCTGGAAACCAGTACCAGAAAATTTTTCACAAAAGAAGTGAGTTAATCTCTAATTATTACTATACAAATAATGAGTCAACAAATACTCTTCTGTCTATATCATAGCTCACCTGTAATAGCTTTTAGATTGTTCTACCCATAAATAGAATTGTGAGCAAAAATTTACGCTGGTTTATAACACTAGTAGGTATTTTATAATTGCTACTTCCCCCAAAAGAATCATACAAATTTACATTTCTATCCCTAGCAGAAGAGAGTACCCACAAGGAAATACACACTTTTCTTCATATGTGTTTCAATAAAAGAGATACTTTGGGAGGTAATGGAGGACAGAGCTTGAAATGACTTGCTCATTTACAAACCTGGTGAGGAGAAATGTCTTTGCTTTTCAGTTGAGTCAAAGATGAAAAGCACCATTAAATAATCAACTCCAAAATCTAACATAAAACCAGCTACATAGTTGGCTCACTGGGAAATAGATTTTCCTCCTGTCAGAAAAAGACTATTGGAAGCCAACTGGTTATTGCTAATTATCTAAGAGATCAGATATGGTCAGGAGACCTGATAAGTCACATTCACTTTCAAAGCTATGTTCTTCTAATCTTCAGACATCTAATTATCACTTTGACCATTTTTATTTTATCCACATATGATCTATACTTCTAGCAATTTAATGTTTAAATTCAATTCACTTTCTCTTTCGCTTAAATCTATTTCAGAAGAAAAGTATATATTACTAGTGTGAATAGAGAGAAAGTATCGCTTTCCATTAAAGGTAACTGCAAGAATAAATATAATCAATACAAACAATGTTATTAAATTCAAGGTTGATGCTGTTGCTTGCCAAGGGCTTTGAACCTACGGCTCATAAAAAGGAAATTACCAAGGTTAGGAAGAAGTTAAAGGTATATTTGTTTTTACTTGATATACTTACATAATTTGAAAGGCATGATTTGAAAAGTTAAAGTGTGACTTATAATTTGTCAGAGATTACACATTTTATTCAAATCTTTATCCCAGTCTATTAACAAGGAAAAACAAGTCTTAGCTTTTATTGTAATTGTTTTTGAATATGAATGTTAGCACACAGAACTTGAAATAAACATCACTGCTCATCCCATGAAATGAAAATAACAATTTTGATGTAAAAAAGCCTGGAGATCAGGTATTTTTTTTAACTCTCTTTTTTCTAGGAAAGTGTACACATTCCATTGTATTGTCAAAGGTCTCCACAGAAGGAGTTTTTAAAATACATATTTACATGAATAGCTTCCAAATAGTTTTACAGCTGAGACAGGGGTCCAGAAATCAACCAGTGCAACAATTTCACTTTTCAGATGAAGTTACATCTGGTGGATGTCTGAGAGTGGAAAAGTCACACCAAGTCTGTTAGAGTTAAGATTTCTTGGACATAACACTCTACCATATCACAACCTTTTTGTCTATTTTTTTCATTGATCTCAGTCTTAGAAAAACTTACTTGCGTTTATTGCTCTAAACTGAACAGGTTGATGATAATATGCTTGCATTAATTGTGGAAACACTTGCCCTTGTGGGAAAACTTTAAAGATATGGACTGTAGGAATGCCAGAACCCAGAGCAAATGTAGTGACAGTGAAGAGTTGGCAAAACAATATGCTCCATAAATAGATTTTGTGTATTTGTGCTAACTTAGCATAGAGAAGATATGAAAAAAATGAAGATATTAGTACAATTTATATTCATTCTTTATAAAATATACAATAAATATGTATGAAGTACTTATGTTCTCAACACTTCTTTTTTGTTGTTGGCAGTGCTGAGTAGACTGCCTTTCACTGATTAAGCCAGAAAGGTCAGTGGTAAATCAATGTCTATTAATTTCACCCTTTGATGAATCAGGAAAGAATTGTCTAAACCACTATAACTGCTTTTTGAGTCAATAAATGAATTGGTGCAGGCTCGATTTGCCAATCACACTTTCAAGACAAAGAACTGAAAGGGCACAGTGTGGTATAACAGGACTTTTGTTAAAGTCCCGTAATGCTCATATGTTACCTAGTAGATATTTTGTTTGTTTTCTTTACTTTAACCTTACACCCAATTGAAAAACAGGTTTTGTAGGGTAGACTTGCATTAGCTATTATTACTTCTGCCTCTAGCTAGTCCCACAAATCTTTCAAATTTCACATGTAGTAAATGCAACTAAAACTAAACAAAGCAATGCCCATGAGAATTGTTTGTTTTGTAACTTTAAGTATAAAAATGTCTCTTTTTAAGCCTGACCTATTTTTACAAGGGTAAGAGTATGTAGTCTTCACATTTAATGTGGCAAACAAATCTTCACATCCTCCTACTGGAGAGAATCAGCATTTTAACACTCAAGAAGCTGTGTGCAGAGATGCAATCTCTATTTGGCAACTGCTCTGTCTGGATAATATATTTTTTATTTACAGTTTCACTGTCTATTCAAAGTGAGTTGTTTTTTTCCAGAACATAAATGTAGTAAAAAGAAAAGGATCCCAAATTTTTTCTTGCAAGTACTATTTTCTACATTGCTCTTCAATTTTCAATTAAAAGTTCCTTATTTGTAAATAATTCTTGGTGTTTTTAGTAAATTCATTCCTGAGGAAAGTAGAATAGTACCTCCCAATTAAACTTTTAAGTAGTATAAATAACAGATGTGATATAAAATAAAAATCAACTACTAATAACCTTAAGAATTGATTATAGATAAATCAACTTCTGCATACTGGAAGTTACACACAAACACACAAGGTGTTGCATTTCTATTGCAAACTGCCTAATGTTGGCAACTAAAGAATGCTGACACATAGTCATTCCAGGCTCTAGTGATGGTTCATTCTAACAGTGAAAAAAATTGTTCTTTCATTTGAGTTTTTAGACTCTATTCCAAAGTGTGCATGTGGAGGGAGGATGTCCACAGCAATAGCAATACTTGGCGAACTATACCAAGGTGTCTGGAATGACCTGAATTCAACTGAGTTTTGACTCTACCCAACTAGAGCATCAGATTCCACATATTAAATTCAGTTCTATAACACTCTCCCTTTTAGGACTCCCGTCACAAGCCCAGTGCTTGGGATTGTACCTGTGCTTCGGATTGACCGGCAATAAACCAGAAGTTCTTATGACATGCGCTTGGTGTTCCATATAGTTGCTAGAGTTGCTCAGGAAAACATTTTACTTACTAAATTATCAGTTTATTACAAAAGGATACAACTCTTTTAACCGTGTAATGATATCACACTTTCTTAATATCTAATAACATCGAATATATTTTCATGTGTCTAATTGCCTACATATTTATCCTTTTTATTAAAATGCTATGCATATCATTTGCTAACCTAATTGATTTCTTTGGCTTTTTACTTTTGAAATTTGAAAACTCTTTATATTCTAATACTTGAACTTTATGCAATATGTGGTTTGCAAATATTTTTGCTGTTTGTGGTTTTGCTTTTTCATCTCTTTCAGAGAATGTTTTCCAGAACAAAATTTTGACTTTGAATCAGGTCAAACATCATTTCTTCCTTATATGGATATTGCTTTTGGAAGTCATTTAAAAGTCTGGTCTTTTCTTAGATTTTGAACATTTTCATAATTTTATTTCTGAAAAGGGTCATAGCTTCAAATTTTACCTTAAGTTGATTATAAATTTTGATTTAAAGTATAAGGTTTATATTGAGGTTCATTTTTTTCCTATTTTTTTGTCTATGAATTTTTCAGTTGCTCCATTTGTTCTATACTTACACCATTGTTTGATCTAGTTCTATTGACAAAATCTATTGAAAATATTAAAGTTGTCTCTCTGCTGATTCCTGCCTGTGTAGAAGGAGAAGCAAAGTATACTAGTAATTAGCTCCATCATCTCAGACTACCTCATTATCTTTAATTCTTATCCCTTGGTGAAAAAGCTCATCTCACCTTGACCTGCTGATTCACACATACATGGTAGGTGAGTCAGAACATTGCTTATTTCTGCTGGACAGGATACAGAAGATTAGCCCCTGTATGTTCTGTCAACACCATTGAAATGGAGAAATTCAGATGGCAATGCCTAACTTTCCTGGAGGGGAGGTATAGCTAGCATCCTGGTACAAAGGAAATTATTCCCTTCTCTTCTGTGTTCCTCTGGGATGGGAAATAAGCAAACAAATGTCAGATGGGTTAAGAAAAAAAGCAAGAAAGAAGTTTAATGATAACATGTATATCTTCTGTGTACATGGGAGAAAATCAGCATGACTGATTTGGCTAGATGCCATAAAAGCCTATGCAACAATTGTGTGTGTGTGTGTGTGTGTGTGTGTAAGGGAGGTTACCTGGAAAGCATAGTAGACAAAGATATGAAGATTTAAGTCCTGCCTATTCCACAGAAAAGAGATAAAGAAATTGGGTCTTCTGGGAGTGGCCCTTACATACATAAATATATACACACACACACACACATATAAAGTTACATAAATATATAAAAAGCAACCGCCACCTAGCCTTTAAAGCCCCTACTTCAAATTTATTTTTTCCCAGAAAAAGACATATTTTGAGGTGGCAGATTTTTGGACCCCTGTACCCTCCATATACAACTTGCTTCCTATTCCTCCCTACTGAATTCACAAGTAGAGGCAGTTTTACCATTTGTGTTTGTGTAAAACAAGACTGCCATTGCTCAAAGATTTTCTGTCGTTGGCCTACCCTCTTCCCTATCCACTGATTAGGAGAAGCAGGCCTTTCCTGGAGTTTTCCTATTTGTGCCTATTGCTGGTCGTGTTGGAGTCTCCTGGCAAGGACAAAACCCAGGAAACTCACATTATGCTTTTGGTCAAATTCTGACCTGAAGTCATTAGGTAGTCTACCTTCTTCTATTTACCTATAAGAGTTTTACTCTGCTTCTTTGTGTATTTTGTCTAGGAATTTTAATTGTAAGAGGGATGACCTGGGAAGAATGGTGTTATCCCAATGTGGTTATAACTGACGTCCTCCAAATAAGTTGTTTTTTTTTTTAAGATTTACTTATTTATGCATACAAGCACTGGGGTACAGGCCAGAGGTGTGTGTGAGGGGTGGGTGAGAGAATTCACCAGAGAGCGGGGAGCAGAACAGGCAGATCAACTGAAGTACACTGCTGAGGGGAGCAGCGGGCACAACAGGAGAGGTCCCCTCCCTGGCCAGCAGCAGGGATCGAACTTGTGCTGCAGTGGCCATGGTTTGCTTCATAGTGCGTTGCTTAACCCACTGCGCCACCAGGGAGGCCCCAAATACAGTTTTTACATATAAGAAAATATATTGTCGATATAAAACAGGAATATATATTCAATATTTGCTAAATTTAAAATGTATAATTAAAAGCTTAATGTATGAATTTTTACTCTGCAAAAATGAAACACTTAAAAGAAACTGAATCATTTTTAATTAATTATTTTATGTTCAAAATTTAGTAACTAAAAGTTTTTAATTTTAGGATTATCTCTATCTTGAACAGATTGCTCCTGTGTTAACTTTTGTCTTTTCTAAAATAGAACTCCAAGTATTGAATCTATAGGGCATTTATTTCATGTGTACTATTTCCATTTTAAATACATGATTCCTCTGATATATGCAAATATCTCTGGCAATCTTAAATATTAAATGTACCTGAATGTTTCAAACTTATGATAAAATCTTATCACTAAAATTAATAGGCTCCATCCAAATATATATTTCAAATATATATTTCCTCTTTTCCTCTTTTTGTTGAAATACTTTGGGAAACAACATTATGCATACAAGTGGGAATATTAGATCCAATTTTTTCATGTTACCATTTTAAATGTGTATTCATTTACACATTTTAAGCTTTACATTCATATCAAATTATTGTTTTTAAGTTTTCCTGATATTTTTAATGTACTTTTACTGTGATATTTTTCTTCCTGTAGAATTGAGAATATATGCATCTGTTATATAATTGTTTTTCACTAGCTGTTGTTCTATATTTAGTACATCGCAACAAAAATTGGCAATTCTTAAAATAATCTTTAACATTTGCAATCTCAGTGATACATTTGTAATGATGCTATTACATAAAACCATAAAAATATCTAGATTAGTAAGTTGTAAATGATTGCAAATCCTTTATGTATCATTTGTGATTTAAGTAATCTAGATCACTTTTCTGGGTCCTAGACTGACTTTCTATTCATTTGTAATTTACTAATTGCAGGTTGCAAATGTTTGAGTGTATTTTTCCACCCTGTTGATCTAGTTTCCTTCTTCCTTAATACCACTGAAAATAAGTTTTGTTCAGTATAGGAACTTTATAACTTAACTACCAGTATCAAATAGGGAATAACGAAAAGCTGTAAACTTGGGACAAGCTTTGAAAATCCTGGGGCCTCCTATAATGAAAAGCTATAAACATGAGACAGATCTGAGAATCTTGGGGCCTCCTGGTGGTGCAAGGGGTTGTTTCAGTACTATGCATATGCAGACCTCTCCTGTCTCCCCAACTGCTCCCCTCAGCAGTCTATTTCAGATGATCTGCCTGTTCTACTCCCCACTCTGTCTCTGGTGAATCCTCTCACCCTCCTGCATCTCTGACCTACACCCTAGTTCTTGTATGCATGCATAAACAAATCTTTAAGAAAATTTTAAATAAGATTGGAGAACTTTACATAACACCCTCCCCTACTTTGTGGCTCTTGTTTCTTCATCTTTTCTGTCTTTGTAAAAGGCCGAAATATCATTTGTTTCTTGTTTTCTCTATTTTATTACTTTGGAAGAAATCAAGTTCTTGTCTTCCTCTCCTAGTCCTTCACAGCTTCAAGTTGTTCTTTAGCACAAACTTATTACAAAAATATATTTCTGTGTTTTTTTGCTGAGTGCTGCTTAAAATACAGAACTGTTTTATAATCTTACATTATTCTTTACATTTTAAGAAAAATGTCACTCTATAATGTGTTTTTATAATCTGATTAATATTTGTAATAAGTGGCAATGGTGGTTAGATAATTTTTGTAATGCATCATATACTGTTCCTTACAATAATAATTCTGCCAGAGATTTACAGACTAGGATGCCACATAACAAAATTGTTTTTTAGTTAGCAATGTCACAATTACTATGAAGTTAAATATGTTTTCAAACAATCTAGTAATTTTCATATATCCCTTTCATGGTTTGAAGACTAGTCCAATAATGTTTACACATTGTTTAATAAATTCTAAGATTTATAAAAAATAAAAACCTTTACTGATATTCAGTTTAAACTCTCTTCAACAAAAAACGCTTTATAAATAAATCAATTCACCATATCAACATAAAAATTGTTTGGTAGAGAAAAATATTTGATAAAAATTTAAGATATATTTAAGATATGATAAAAACTCTTATCAAACTAGGAATGATTTCAATTTTTTAAAAGGACTGTACAAAAACATACAACTAGCATCATACTGAATTATGAATGACTGCATGCTGTTCCACAAAGATGGAAAACAAGACAGAATGTCTGATCAAACCACTTATTCAACATGTTAGTGGAGGTTCCAGCCACTGAAACAAAGCAAGAATAAGAATCAAGGACACAAAAATTGTAAAGGAAAAAACAAATTTGTATTTGTATATGACATGTTTGTTTGTCCATGTAGAAACTCTAAAGGGATATACAAAATACTCCTAGAATTAAGAATTGAGTTCCTTATGAGTATACAACACAAAATCATATAAAAATATATTTCTATACACTAACAACTAGAGAAACATACCATTAAAACTACTCTAAGGGGCCTCCTAGTGGAGCAAGGGTTAAGTCTCAGTGTTATCAAGCTATTGCCAGTCACTGGGATCGGAATTGTATTCCAGACCAGGGAGCTGACCCACATGGTACAACAAACCTCTCCTGTTGCACTGCCCGCCTCAGCAGTGTATTTCAGTAGATCTGCCTGTTGTGCTCCCCATCTGTCTCTGGTGAATCCTTTCAACTCCTGTACCTCTGGCCTACACCTTAGTTCTCATGTGCATAAATGAATAACTAAGTAAATAATCTTAAAAAAATTATCCTAGAGAAAATTATAAACATAGCTTAACTGATATATGTACTTAATGAAATATGTGCTAGATTTTTATTGTGAAAATTACAAAATTCTGATGATAGACAAAAAGGAAGAACTAAATAAATGCACAGGCATAATATAGTCATGGATGAGAAACACAGTTAGGATATCAACATTCCTCAAATTAATCTACAGCTTTAAGGTAATGCTTGTGTACACCTAAGCAATGTTTTTGCAGACAAAGTGATTACAAAATGTAATCACTGTAAGAGAAACAATGATTTTCAAATAATATTTTGAAAAAGAAAAAGTGGGAGGAATAACTCCACCTAACATTATGCCCTACTAGATAGTAATTGTAGTCAAGAGAGTTTGGCATTTGGAAAGAAATAGACACATAGATCAAGAATACAGAACAGAGAATTCAGAAAAGACCCATTCAAATACTTCCAAGTTATTTTTGCCAACTGAGTGAATGCAATTCAATGGAAGAAATATAGACATTTTAATAAATGATACAATTGGAAAAACATAAGCAAAAATTTAAACCTAAGTCTAAGCCTCACCTTAACTCAAAAATAAAGGAAAACACTGAAAACCATATAAAGAAACCATATAGAGAAAAAAACTTATAGAAATGTGGAGCTAAGTCTTGGCAAATACTTCTTAAACATGACACCAAAAGCAGGATCCACAAAAGGTAAGACAAAATGTTTGAATTCATCAAAAAAATTTTAAATTTACTCTGAAAAAGACCTTCAGAAGAAGATGAAAAGATAAGCCACCAGGAAGAAATATTTGTGAACCATATATTTGACAAAGGACAAATAGCTAATCGATATAAAGGATATTTAAAACTCAGTAGTAAAAGCAAACAACCATATGTGATCATGGTAAAAATGAAGTAAGATTACACAGAGAAAATGACATGAAAATAGGCACAAGAAAAAATGTTTAGTGTCATTTTCTATTGCAGAAATGCAAACTAAAACCACATAGGGGTCACTATAGTTTTATCAGAATGACTAAAATTAAAAAAAAATAAAAATAATAACAAATACTAGTAAACATATGGAGAAAATGGCACTTATACGTTGCTGGTGAAATTGTAAATTTTTTCTGGTAAAGGCAAGGCTACTTACTTATAAAACCAAACATTGCATAGACCCAGTAATTACGTATTTGGGCATTTATCCCAGAGAATTCAAAAGTTATATTCATACAAATACCTCTTTTTAAGCTTTATTTAAATAGCCATATCCTGGATATCACTCAGATACTCTTCAGTGTTTGAATAGTTAAACAAACTATGGTACATCTGTACCATGGATTAGAACTCAGCAATAAAACAAACAAACAAAAATGTCACACTCAACTTGGATGAATCTCAAGGGAATTAATGCTGAGTGAAAAAAATTCAGTCTTACCAGATGACATATGGTATGATTCCATTTTTAAGACACTCTTGGAATGACAAAATTAGTCAGATTGAAAACACAAAGCACATTGATTGAGTAATCAAAAATTTCTAACGAAGTCCCACATCCAACTGGCCTCATCAATGAGTTCTACCTGCATTTAAGGAATATATAAAGTAAATCTCATATGACCTCTTTTAATATTCTTATATGCATATATGTTTATGTATGTATTATGTATAACTATGACACATGAAAAATTAATAAATGATATATCTCCAGTCATTACATGACACCAGCAAAATCTTGGTAATAAAGGGAGTACAAATAAGGGTACTCTTATCAATGAACTTAGCACTGAAGAGGGAAAAAATAGTAACTAGTTATAGATATTATAATAGTGGTAGAATCTCACAATAATTTTCAAAAGGAATTGAAAAAATAAATTTTAGAAATCTTTGACTATAAAATTAAGTATAATCCACTCTACCATATTTTATATATCTTTCACAAAGTAAAAATAAAGATAAAGTTATAATAAAATTATTTAATTTTTATCATAACATACCCCTAAAATACTATGTTAATTCAAGTGAATATCTATATAGACATATGAAATCAAAAGCTCCCCCATATCATGTACAGAAATTATTACCAGTTGTACTTTAGACCTAAATGTGAAAGACAAAATTTAAAAACATTTAAAAGTTACAGAAAAAAATGTCGTCGTTATCTTGGCATAATAAAGGGTTTTTATAATACAAGGTACACATCATGCGGGGAAAGACCAATAAGTAAACTTATCTAAAATTAAGATTGCTTGTTCACTAACAAAGAAAATATCAAAGAATTAAATATAACTCACAGAGAGTATATATTTGAAATATATATATAAATAATACATATATAGCCTGTCCAAATTTGAAAGAAAAACAATAAACATATATAAACGAAAAAGATAAAGAGAGAAAAAAAAGAACATCAGATGGAGCCAGCACTTTATAAAAGAGGAAACTAAATGAAAAATAGACATGATAAAAGAAAATGGATGAGGGCAGAAAGTGCACAAGGGACTGAGGTGATGGTGCACTGGTGAAATGGTGGTGGGAAATCCATGGGTACCACAATTGATGTCAAATATATATAAATAAAGGGAAAAAAAATTTAATCTCTCCTCTCCCCCCAAAATACTATAATTGATAATTATTACTTATATTAATAATTAAGATTAATAATAGAAGCAATTATAAATTTTACTAATAAAGTATATTTAAATAAGCTTAAGGTTAACATAGTTTACAAACTGATAGTAAAACTATAGATCACTCTAACAATGTGGCATTAAGAAGGTATAACTTTGAAAATAGTTTGCTGCTATGCAGTCTAGGTGATGTTCACAGGTGTTTTTATGTGAATCAGAATAGCTATTCAAAAATTTCACATTAGCATTAGTAGTGATAAATTTTAATGCTGTAATAAAATCACATGTTTATTAAAAGTCTGTACAGTAACCTAAAATGTTACCCCCATTAGGTTTATCTCAAACTTCTTTGAGGAAACCCTATAAGCAAGAAGAGAATAGATTCTTATATTTAAAAAACTTAAAATCTATTAGTCAAAATTACTATAACTTACAAGACTTCTTCAGATATGAGGGAGATAAAAAGGTCTTCTCAGACAAACATAAACTGAAGAAGTTTGCAAACACTATAATAAATATTGGAAGGAATGCTTTTATCTATCTTACCTGTCTAGCTTATCAGTGGAAAAGAAATTCCGTGAACATTAAGCAAGGAAATAGAACCCCAAAACTGAAGACAAAACAGCAACAGAAAAACCGCACAATACAATTATAGCCCTACATGGAATGAGCTGAATCACCAATCAAAAGGCAGAAAGTGACTAGAAACAGGGCCCTCCCTGGTGGCGCAGTGGGTTAAGTAACTAATACACTATGAAGCAAACTGCAGCCACTGCAGCAGGAGTTCGATCCCTGCAGCCGGCTGGGGAGGTGACTCATATGGTGCAGGCAGACCTCTCCTGCTTGGCCCGCTGCTCCCCTCAGCAGTGTGTTTCAGTCCATCTGCCTGTTCTGCCCCCTGCTCTGTCTGGTGGATTCTCTCACCTTCCTGCACCTCTGGCCTGTACCCCAGTGCTTGTATGCATAAATAAATAAATCTTTAAAAAAAGAAAAAAGAAAGTGACTAGAAACATTAGAAAAAAATAAAACCTGTCTTTCTGCTGTCTCCAGTAGATCTAACTGTGCTTCAAAGATGTAGGGTTCAAAATAAATGGTTAGAAAACGACTACAAGCAACCTCCCCAAAAGGCATAAATAGTCATACTTATATCAGACAAAATAGGCTTTTAAGTAAAAAAATTAAGAAAGGAGAGGAGATTGGCACTGTATAAAGACTAAGGGAATAACAGATCAGGAAGACATAACACTTATATAAGCACCAAACAAAGGCACATAAAAATATATGAGGAAATGATTAACAAATCTGAAAAAAGATATTGGTAAAAACATAATAGTTGTAGGGGACTTCAACATCTCACTCTCATCAATGGATAGATCAGCCATACAAAAAATCAAAAGGAAACAATAGTCATAAACAAGCAATTGGATAGCATGTGCCTAAAGACATTTATCGGACTGTGCCTCTCAAAAAGGTGAATACACATTCTTTTCAAATGCACATAGGATATTCTCCACACAACATACTGACTCACAAGACAAATATCAGTTTATTCATGGAGATTGATATCATAGCAGATATATAATTTAGAGCCCCCAAATAAACCCACACCTATATGGACATTTAATCTGTTAAAAAGGAACCAAGAGTATATGTTGGATAAAGGAGTTTCTATTTAGCGGGTTGGGGAAACTGGATAGTTCCATGCAAAAGAATGAAACTAGACCACTATTTCACACAATCTGCAAAAATTAACCCAATATGGATAAAGGATTTATATATAAGATCTGAAACTATAAAATACACAAAAGAAAACAGGGAAGCACATTATGACATCAGCTTTAGTGATATCTTTGTGGATTCATCTCCGATGGCAAGAGAAACAAAAGAGAAGAAAAACAAATGGGACTACGTCAAACTAAAATGCTTTTGCACAAAGAAAGAAACTATCAAATGAAAAAGACACCCTACTGAATGGAGAAACATTCTCACATCAGACATCTGACAAGGGGCTGTTATCTGTGATCTACAAAGAACTCATACAAATCAACAAAAAGAAATAACCAAATCAAAAAATGGGCAGAAGAGCTAAACAGGCATTTCTCCAAAAAAGACACACAGATGGTCAACAGGCAAATGCAAAATGCTCATCATCACTTATCATCAGAAAGATGCAAATCAAAACCACAATGAGCTATCTCACACCTGTGAGAATGGCCCCTATCAAAAGGACCAGAACAGCAAGTATTGTAGAGGGTGTGGAGAAAAAGGAACACTTGTTATAGTGTTGGTGGGACTGTAGGATTTTTCAGACCTTATGAAAAATAGGATGGACATTTCTCAAAATATTAAAAGTGTATCTACAATAAGTTCCAGTAATTCCACTCCTAGGACTCTTTTCAAATATGCAAAAACACTTATTTGAAGGGAAATATGCACTGCTATGTTCATTGCCGTACTATTTATAATAGCTAAGCTAAAGAAACAACCCAAGTGCTCAATGATAGATGAGTGTATTAGAAAGAGGTACTACATACATTGTTCAGCTACTTAAAAAAGATGAACTTTTGCCATTTCAACAACAGCGGTGGGACAGGATGGGACAATGCTATGGGAAATAAATCAGAATGAGAAAGACAAATATAGAATGGTTTCACATACATGTGGAATATAGAGAAACAAAAAAATGGTTAGATAGAACCAACCCTATAACAAATCCTAGGGGATCTGAACTGAGGCTACTAGTTGGAGAGGAGGTGAGTATAAAGCAGGGGACCAGGGGACCCAGTAGACTGTTTTAATGACTATGGGTACCTTGAAGGTGGACATGGTGCTGAAACACTTCTGAAGAGGTGTGATTGTATACCTCTGCATCATATACAGTATTGTTAACCAAGTTCTATGTCTTCAAAATGGAAATATAATTCTTGTTGATAAGAATAGAAATTTCTGTATTTGCAAACATATGTCCAGGCAGACCTTTACATGGAAGTGAGTGAGACTTTATGCAGCATACATATTTTGTGCATCTGCTCTGGCACTGCTCATCTATAGCATGTAGAAGCCTATAGAATCCCTGCAAACTTAGTGAATACAAGACTTTGAGAAAATATGTGCTTCTAAAACACTCCGGTATGTAAGGGGTTTATTATAATCTTGTAACAAAACCACACCCCAGGCTGCCTGGCCTGAGGTTATTCCTAATATACTAGCATTTATCAAATAAATGCAAGACTTGCTGTTTTATGTTCAGTATTTATCCAATCCATTACTCTATGCAAAACTGATGGAAAAATTCTTTTGGAAACCATCTAAGATATTATGTTTAACTTTAGTAGCATTTATTGAATTATACAGAGGAAGTAACAAACTCTGTAAAGAAAGTTAGTAGAATAGAGAAAAACTCACAGAAATCAAAATGCAAGGTAGTCACAACCCAGATTATTTTGTGTAATAATTGCATAGGTTTTGAATATATTTTTGTAAGTATCTCTATATAAAAAGTATCAATATATAAAATATTAACTTCATAGCATTGCTAATGCCAAAAAATGTTGGTTCAGGATTTGCTTTTAACTTAGTGTTTTTCAATGTAATTTTTAAATTTAACATTTTTATGTAATCGTGTCTATCAGAATTTTAAATTATAGTCTTTGTCTTTGTTGTCAAGTTTTGAGAACCTTCTAGCTCTAATTTTTAAAACTATCTGTCATTGTGTCTGGGATGTTTATAGTTTATATTTTTAATGTTTATATCCAGTATACTTGCAATTTATTCTTATTTTTAAGGAATGGAAGCAATCTTATTTTCAACTAAAAATAGTGACCAGTATCACAACACTATTATTTACATAATCTAGCCATTTATTACTCATTTCAAATTCTACTTTTATTACAATATAAATGCTGTTGTTTCCCTTGGACTTAGCCTTACACATTTCCCTACTAATAAAACTGTGAGGTTTTATACATTTTATTCATACAATGAGGTTTAATACATTTAAAAATGGGACATGTCATTTCATTAAATATTCCAGTTCCTTCGGACTATTCTTATTCAACTTGTTTAAAAGATGTATTTTAAAATCATTATTTAATTAAGAAAAACTTCTGATTATGTTTGCAATTGTATTTAATTTTGCCCTGGTTTAACATATTGACCAACGTATAACAGATAAATACCCATTACTTATGGATGGTATTAAAGGCTCCACAGTTTGAATCTCAGTTTTGCCTTTTAGCCTGTTCTTATTAACCTATTCAGAATTCCATAGTGAAAGAGATATATTTTAGTTATAATTAGATATCTCTCATTGATAAGGCCAAATATGAGAAATAAGTCATTTGAAATGAAAAACAGATCATAGTCATTTTACTATTTTGTCATTTTACAGCTTTATTTTAACTTGCAAATTGAAGTATATTATAAAGCACATATTTAAAGTATGTGCTTGGACAGACTGATAAACTCATGAAGCTCTTAATACAATTATGATAATTAACATTTTTACCCCAAAAGTTTTCTTATGTTCCTTTCTAATACTTCCCACTTCCCACTCTCAACCCCTGGGAAACTACAGCTCTCTTTTCTGTCTCTAAATAGTTTTCATTTCTAAGATTTTATTTAAATGGAATTATAGATATGTACTATTTTTTGTCTAGCTTATCTATCTCATTTTTAAAAAGCTACTGCAATGATAATGTATCAGTAATTTCTTTTTTATTACTAAGTAGTGCATTATTGTATTGACATACCAAAATGTGCTCATGCATATACTTGTTGAAGAACATTTGTGTTTTTTATAGTTTTTATATAGCATTTAACAACTAACCAAATGGTTGTCAAAGACATTAGATAATTTTTGAAAAGCCAAAAGTTTAGGAAATAATAGTGGTGACTCTAATTCAGGTCTTATTACTATAAATTTTCAGAAGATGTATTAACAAAATTGATGGTTTTCTACCACTAGGAAAATAAGTATATTACATCATTTTAATGATGTGCATTATATTAACAAATGTATGTGAATAAATACACTTCAATGAACACTGTCCTTTTTAATGTTGTCAACTGGGATCAATACTTAAAAATTTAATATTAATTTCTCAAAATATTGAGAATTATAAGTTTGTACATAAAGTGTTGTTTTCTTGTTATAACTTCCACTGTCAGATTAACAAAACAAGCAATTAAGGCCTAAGGCCCTCCAAAGTCATCATTAAAGAGCACACTTCTGAAAAAAAGACTCAGAAGTGATAGGATTTTTTACCTTTTTTTGGTAGAAGTAATAAAAGTCATATTTGGACATTTTTGCTGAAAACATCTAGTAATAGGTGGTCTTCCAGAGCTTAATCTTGTCTAGAGAGAAATAAAAACAAGGGAGTGACATAATCATGTTTCCCCTTTATAGTCTTTCTCCTCCAACTATGTATTTTCTGCCTATACTCTGTGATTTGAAGACAAATTGAAGTCAGATGTCTAAACTCGCAAACTGACCATAGACTTGAAGCAAACAGCAAGGGCAGGGGAGTTAGAGGGGTGAAAAGTGCGGGAGGGAAGAGGACAGGGGATTATGATGATGTGTCACAGGGCTATGGTTGTGAGAGAACTACGGGAAATACACCTGAGGAGAGAACAGACAAATGGAAGAACTAAGGAGCCAAATAGAGACAATCAGAATAAATTGAAAAGATCATGAGTAAATGACACTCAGATGTTTAGGGAAACTGGAAGATGGCATTGGAGGGCATGCATGCAACATAAATATTTTGGGAAGCCATAACAGAAACACACACACACCCCTGTTCTTGCCAGTTCTTAAGGTTGAGGAGGAATAAACTAATGCTTATTGAATACTGGGAGTGAACTAAGCAGTGTCCCACATGCTTTTATAAATGCATTTTATATAAATTAAAGAGAAAAAAATAGAATAAAAAATAAAAATAAATGCATTTTGAAGTGGATCCTATTATCATTATGCCCATTTTATAGATAAGAAAACAAGACCACAGAACGTAATTAATTTGTCAAGGTACATGGCTAGTGAGTAGAGAGGCAAGAGTCAAATCTAGGAGGTCAGACACCAAAGCCCATACTTTTTGTTGTTGCTGTTATTGTTGGTTATTTTTATTTATTTTTACTATTATTATTTATTTTTAATGAAGTGCCATTATTTTACATCCTTTTTAACTTTTTCACAACATAGGATTTCTCACTTCTGGTCTAGTCACCATAATTCTTCCACCACCAAAGCACTTCACCACAGTTCATTGTGCAGGCTCCATAATTTTAAATTCTATGCCATGTTGCCTTTCTGAAGGGCTATTTGAATTATTTTTTCTGGAAACCTTGTTGAAGGTGCTAGTAAGAGAATAGTTCATTTAGGGTAGTCATTCTCTGCATTCCTAAGTAATGCAATTATGAGTGCAAAAAAAGCTCTCAAAAACAGCTACAACTTATAGAACTGAGAAAATGTATTCAAATAAATATCTGAGATGTGGAGCTGAAGAAACATTTAAAGGGAAATATAAAACACTTAAAATTTCAAATTATTTTAGAAAGTTTTTCTTTTGAAAGTTTTTTTTAGTGATATTTTTGTTTGCTTTTTTGCTATCAATAGTCTATGACCCTAAGAAAAGTAAAACCTCTCAAGCTAAGGATAATGTTGCTAAGTATTCTCAAGAATACAGAGAGCTGTGAACTGGTTGAAATGTTGCATACAATGGAGATTTGTATACTTCATTTATTCTTAGGGTGAGTTTTTGAACAAAAGTCAAATTTAAAACCCTTGGAGTTATGCCCAACCATACAAAAGGCAGAAATATTGGCATGTAGAAGATGAAAATTTGCAAGATGGCACAATGCCTAGAGAAAAACATTAGAAAATCTGGGCTCATCCCCAACTTCATTGCTGACTTTCTCCATAACCTTGAAGCTTATCACTTAACTCTTTCAAAGCCTTGTTTTCACAAACTCTATAATGTGATATTTATGAATTGAATTTATTTTATTCATATAATCCCTGGATACACACAGAATGTCTTGTGAGGACACACGAGAACCTGGCGACACTACTTCTGCCACCCTCGGCTCATTGTTGCTGAGGAACGGGAATATAAAGGAGACATATTTGTCACTGGATATCCTTTTATTCCTTTTGCATTTTAAACTATCACCATGAGGTATTGAAAAAGCGAAAGCAAGGGAGAAGAAAGAAAAGAGGGGGTGGGAAGAGAGAGAAGATTGAATGAAGCAAGAACAATAAAACTTTTGACTCATTTACATTCATAATCCCAAGGCTCTGGCTAACTGATATTTAATTCATGTATTTTGAAAGAAAGAAAGTGCTTATGCCTTACACTTAATATCATTTAGAGCAATTTTTCATCTAACATTTTTAAATATTGCCTTTTTTTCATTTTGTCAGTGTATATTTTTCTCCTTTTCACCTACATTTAACCCAAGAAACTGGGTAAGCAGGTGCACAATAGTCCAAGAAATGATCACCATGAAATGAGTAGAAATGATGTCAGACCATCTATTATCTATTACTATAAAAGCATCTGCTCTCTGTTAATATGTTGTATTGGGAATCCTCCGAATCTTGCACAAGCTTGAGTAGGCAATTATGTACATGTGACTACTTAACTCTCAACTTCTTGATCATGTCATCCCACTTTTGAGTACAAACTGACTCAGGTCAACCCTTTTAGGATAGAAAGGGAGGGTAGATGCACACAAGGAATATTTAAAAGGAAAAACTGGACTGAATATAGGAAACTAGAAAGGAAGTGAGTTACGATAGGCTACATTTATTTAGGTTTGGATGCCAAGGGAGGAAAATAAGTGAAGTCACCAACAATAAGGGAAAGTTGGAGACAGTTTATTAAGATTCTTGTCAGTCTGTGACCTCTAAATTCATCTGGGTATAGGATATGTATGTTTCCTTGGAATGAAAGATTGCAAGGATAGAAGTCTTTTGGGAACAAGAAATGTAATGTGCACAAGCCACTAAACTTCAAAGATAAGCACCAAATTTGAAATATTACTGCATTGAGGTTCACATGTGTCTGTAAGAAACAAGCTCAGTCATCTTCAAGCTTTTGAAGAGGAAGCTACAGGGGGCAAATCAGGAAGCAGATCAAAGTACCTGCCTTCAATTGCTGGGGAAAGGTGAACCTACAAGTGGCTCTGTTAATAGTGCTCTCTGTGCAGAGGCCACAGCCCAGGGATTGCTGGGAATACAAAGGGTTCTTCTCATTAACTTTCTGCTTCTCCTTTTGAAATCTCCCAGTGGGCAGCCGAGTTCTGTCAATGAGCTGGCACCCTTCTCCCTTAACAGTGAATCAGTGGCTGCACAGCCACTGCGGTTTCATATGCTCACGCATTGCTAGAAGAGCACAGAGTATTGATGTTTTCCCATGAACTTCCCTAGGAAGTTTTCAAAATGCTTTAGCCAATCCTTGCATCCCGGGTCCCAAGAAAAACTCCAAAGCCTTCCTCAAGCAATTACACAAAATCATTGCAGTGGATCATGCAGCAGCGTTATTTCGGGCAACTCCGCCTGCGTGGCGCACACCTGAAAGTGCACTGAAATGTGACCATGGTAGGAGCCTTGGAGTTAGCACTCGAAAATGCTTCACTGGTAGTCCTTAAGGGCCACAATCAACATGCTGTTTTTGATCCACAGCATAATCATTTATTGCATTCATGATTCATTTCCTGATAACTCACTCTCTTAATCCTTATTGATACAATAGTCAGTAAAAATGAAAGTCTCTGGCTTCAGAGAATTAGAGAAGTACTGATATAGTAGTGACTGCATCTCAGTCAGACCACACTGAGAGAAGGGCATGTTTTCTAAATATTCCAGAGAATCACCTCTCTGATCTCTGTCTCTAGAGATTTATCCCTCTCAATTCATTCATTTCAACATACCCCTCACATCAGATTTCTGAAAGCTTTGTGATCATTTCTCTAGTTGCAAAGAAAAAAAAATCACTAAGTTCTCATTGGTTTTAAAATAAACATGCAAATCATTTAGTTTTGCCTATAAGATAAAGGGCTCATGGTTTTGATTTTCAGGTTCTTTTCACAGTATGCATTAGAGACAATGGAATATGTCATGGTCTCTTTACTCATTCTCCTGTATTAGTGCTGTATCTTCTTCTGGAATGTTCTCTCTTATATGTCCATGTGATAGCAACCCTAAATCATCTTTCCAGAGTCAATATAACTATCTTCTTTTCTTTAAAACTTTCAAATTCTCACATTTTCTAGTTGAGAGTATTTTCTCTTGTGCCTGTTGGTTTATAGATACTTGTTTTCCCACTGGTTTTGCCTGAACATCTTGTAGTCATAGTCACGGTGTTTAATTCTATTTATAACATTACTATGTAGTGAATTGATTAACCATATTTGTGCTCTATTGACTATGAAAATCAATTTGGGTCATTATCTATGATTTCCCAAATCTGAAATTTTTTTATATCATCAATGGTGAAAGAGAGTAAGTTAATATATTGAAGAAGCTATTTTACAAAAAGTGAACACTGTCAGTTTTTGAAAGTCTATTTTTGAAATGTTTCAACCATTCTTCCTTAACTTCAAAAAATAAAAGGTGAAAATATCAACAAATAATTCTTAATTTAAACACCACTGGAAGGAGTGGTCATCAAAGGGTTTCTACACTCGCTGCTCATGCCAATTCACCCTAGTTTGGATTTATCTGTTTTGCTTTATGTTATTTTCTGCATTTAAGTGACAGATATCTTTTTGTTGTTTTTGTTCTCAAAATACATTTCCTTTTAGAAATAAATAAAATATTCTTCCTTTCTCAAACTTACCAATCAGAAAAGTGATTTTATTGTCCCTGTAACTTGGACTGGAACTTATGTTTACTACTTCCCAGCTCACTGTTGTTCTTCTGCCAACTTTTAAGATTTCACTGAGGTGTTCCTAAGTACTATTTAGTTGAAGGCTAATCCTACAAACCATACTACAGTTTCAATTGAGCATCCATTAGAATAGAAACAGAGAAGATTCTGTTTCTGTGTTTCGAATTTCTTTCCAGCAGTTCCAGAAGTATATAATGCACACATGTTCCCTTTAAATAAGAAAACCTGATAAAAATGTTTTAATCTACACTTACTCAACTGTCAGTTACCTATACTGATAGAGGAGAGTAAACAACATTTAAAATAACATTGGTTTAGATACCTAAATTACTGATCTTATAATGTTCTAATCCTATATAAATTATTATATACATTGGATATGCTGATTTACTTTCCCCAGTAAATAGTTTCTAGCTATTTGTTAAAGTGATACAAAATACATACTACTTTGACTTTAGAAAGATTGCTTTCTTTAATGCCATGGACATTAAATTTAGTAGTATCATTATAATTGGCCTGCAGTTGAATATATAATAGTCTTCACTGTAAGCAACTCATGTTGTTATTTAGATTTACATTCCAAATAAAAAATGTTAATAAGAACAATATAATATCTTTTAGAATTTTTCATACTCCCTAGATACATGTGGGATGGCAACATTTAGTGAACCTTATAACACAAAATTTGTAGTAGGCTGCAATGACTAAAAACATTAGGAAATGTTTGAATATGGAATTGTGACCAGGAAGAATCTGTATCACACTTAGTTCTCAGAACTTCCTTTTAGTCTTACTGTAAATTTTCTGCATTTTATTTCCATCTATGTTATATCAATCTTGATGAACATAAATAAGATGTATTCCAATCAGTCATGAATTTTTGAGGGAGGTGATAACCAAAAGGTAAACCCATACTTTATAAAAAATTAATTCTTTGTAGATTGACTCATATATTCGCCATAGAATTTTGATGGTAACCATGACTATGCTGTGTGATTTTGAATGTCCAATATCTGTTCATGTCATCTCATTCTCTTCCTATATATCTCAAGGAAATGCAAAAAGCCATTTTGATAACAAAATACTATAGTCAAAAGGATTATAAAAATAAAGTGTCCTCTTCAAATCTCTGTATCTCAGGGATTATTTGAAGTATATTAAAACCTCATGACTTTCTAAAATAATATAAAGCATTACCATATAAAAAGATGCAATAAGAGAACCTAAATCCAATGATGAATAAGTTGACACATTCAAGGTGCATACATACTAAAAATTCCCCCAAACAATCAGAAAACAAAATTATCATTTTCAATGGGTGAGTGTCCTGTTGGCACACTGCAAAGGAATCTACTGATCTGTAAAGCATAAAAGCAGAAAAAAACAAAAA
Source organism: Galemys pyrenaicus (assembly GCA_019455555.1). Taxonomy (NCBI): domain Eukaryota; kingdom Metazoa; phylum Chordata; class Mammalia; order Eulipotyphla; family Talpidae; genus Galemys; species Galemys pyrenaicus. The sequence goes on along the minus strand of JAGFMF010012185.1, from coordinate 900,506 downwards.
TAATAAAATAGGCCTATATATAGTAGACCCCATTTCACAGAAAAGGCACTAAGAAATGATACAATTTTAAAATAGAGTTCCTTTCACATCAGATAGTTCAATTTAAATACAGAAAATGAAGTCAAAGTAACATCAGGTTTAATAACCATCCATATAACAGATTGTACCACTGTTTATCCTGAAGCAGCTCATCCCCACTTTAAAAGCTCTGTAACTATCGAAACCATTAAACAATTCAGTGTCTTGATAATATTATTCATTAATCATTGGGGCTCAAATTTTGTGTTTTGTGCTGTTTTTGTGACTATAGGTATGTGATTTTATCTATTTTTGTCTTACTTTCTAATGCAGTTATATATCCCTTTAATGTGTTATGTATTTAGGTTTAGAAAAGTAAAGTAAGTATATGAGCAAATGGCATAATTATCTTATATTTGACTCATATTAACTTCTTCAAACATTTGGAAAAGATAAAACTTGGTTTAAAATAAGGGAGAGACATTAACTTACACCTATGGCTGCCAAATTCAGCAAGCACAATTATAGAATGTCAAATTACATTTGAATCTCATATAAAGAAATAATTTTTAGTATAGGGTTGTGCCAAATATTACTTATCATAGTATCACCTTTTACCTCTACTTAGACCAGATTGAAACAACAATGAAAGCAGTTAAATGGGCTGAAGCCTTGGGGTTGTTTACCACTGTTGCTTGAAGGAATTGGTATCAAGGCTTTCAGAGCCCAGAGGGTAAAGCTGAATCAAAGTTTCAAGTGAAAACGAGGTGAAATTCATTTGGCATGAAGAGGGGATCCTGAGGTTCAAAAATAATAAGCCAAAAAATAGACTAGCTTCTAATTGCGAAGTATTTGAACAAATATAATGTAGAGATAAAAAGACCACAGTACAAACAGTTGGTATATGAATTCTATCAATCAGAATTCAGAATAACACTAATTTAACAGTCCAAATATTTAAACTATTTGAAATAATGCTTCTTAATATAGACATATAAATTCAATTAAAGTATTAAAATAAAGAGAAATGAAACAAAAGACAGATGTTAAAACAAACCCAGTATGAATATACTAAACAACTGAAATGTACACTTTAAATGAGTTATAGTATATATGAATTAATATTTCAATAAAATGATTAATAAAAGTAACTATATTGTTAAGACTCTTTCTAAATATGTTGAAATATATTTGTACATTGAAATCATTTGGTTGGTTTCATTGGTAACTAACCCCCAGCCTATGGTACTTTGCAAAATTCAGCTCATTAACATAAGAAAACATGGCTTTATCTTTGTCCACCCAGGAAATTCCAAGGGTTTTGGTATACAGAAATTCAGATGAAGACCCTTTATTTATGTCTTAAAATTCAAAAGCCTCAATAGGGAAACAACTTTGATTAATATGTATTACAACTTAATATTCCTGAATTCATGGTGTTTTCTGTCATGCTGGTTTTTTCTTTATCAATGATATTACATGAGCTAATTCTCAATATTTTATATTATTGCAATTGATTTTTCATGATGGAAAATGCTGTGAGCCACAATCTAGAATGATAGTAATTGATCATATTAATGAGAAATCTGTTTTTAGTGAGTAATTATGAGTTCTATATTTATATGTAGCCACAGGATGATTAATACACAATCTCTTAGATTTTAGAGTCTATAAAATGTTTTCCTATATGCTCTCTAATTAGATTTCTAGCTGGCCTGGTAAGTTATTATAATTTTACATTTTTTATATGCTAATGCAAAAACTGAAGTTGAGAGGGATGAAATGACTCCTTCTAGTAGAGTAACATTCTTGTTATATCAAGATATTCAGACCCTTTAAATTCAATTTTAACCCAAAAATGGAGTTGAAGAAGATAAGTTAGATTGTTAGGTAATGGTGACATATTCTGATCATTTTGCAATTTTAACAGTCACCACTAGCTCTGCTTCTTGTTTGTTGTTCTTTTTTTTCCCCCACACTAAAATAGCTAAGGATTTTGAGATGCAGTAAAATCTGAATGTAGAGAGAAAATAGATTTTATGTGTGTGTACTATTCACAATGCTCTGTACAAAAATATCCTTAATGAAAGAGGATCAGAGTTTTTCACATCAATGCAACAAAACAGAGCGTTTATGCAAATATCTCCATTGAGTGTTTCCATTATCAGACTATTCTTCATTGATTCATGCAACAACAATATCAACTTGATACCATAATGACTCAAATAGAACAGCTTTAAAGTATGCTTTTCCTTGATCTAGTAAAACTCAGTGACTTGCTTTATTAATACAAGCTACTCCTAGCCTCTTTGGATATGCTACAGCTGCTTCCATTCATAAAAATAAACTAGACTAGAGGTAGGAACTGCAGAATATGTATTCTCTCACCTTATCTAGTGGGACATGTCAGCAGAATAAGCATATGCAATTTCTGTTCTGCAGTTGGCATGAAAATTAACTCAGTTATTTTATGTTTAAATTCTATAATTTATAGATTCATTTTGAACCACCTATTAAGGTGCAAGAGAGCTTGTGAAGCTATAAAAATTTCATAGGAAATAGAAGACAGTAAGCTAATGACTGAATTATACTATAGTAAATCTAATAACAGAAAATTGCACAGCATGCAAAGTGAAGAGATCAAAGTTATTTAAGGCTTGGGATCAGTGGCTGTTTATCTAAAGAGAATATGCATAGACTGTCATGGAAGGCTGGAAAGAGGACAGAGCATGAGCTCGGAGGCTCCGAGGTTAAAAATATAATCTAGGTCAGTTGTGTCTGGGAAGTGAACATATCCAGCATCCTGGAGTGGATGTATGGTTATGACAAGAGGCAAAGTCAAAAAGACCAGCAGAGATCAGATCATGTGGCATATGGTAGATTTAAGAATTTAGAGAAAGGGGTCTTTGCTGGTGGTCTAGGGGTTAAATCTTAACACTATCACCAACACAGTCTGTGTTCAATCCCCAGCCAGGAAGCTAATGGTGCAGCACACCTCTCCTGCTTTGCCCACTGCTCCCCTCAGCAGTGTATTTCAGTAGATCTGCCTGTTCTGCCCCCCTCTCTGTCTATGGTGAATCCTCTCACCCCCCCTCATCTCTGGTTGGTTAACACCCCAGTTCTTAAACAAAAATAAATAAATATTTAAGAAAAGAACTTAGAGAAAATAGAGATGTTTGGGAAAAGTCCTTTTGGATTCAAGGTGGAGCATGGAATGGTGATAAGGAGAGAATGGAAACAGTGAGAATCACTATTTTAACAGAGTGGGTAAAGCATACTGTAGGTCTGAACTTTGATAGCTATGGCATTAGGGAGAGAGAAAGAAGATAAAAATATCAGAATTTAAAACCCTGAAATCTTTCAAGTGTTCATGAATGATTTTTTGTACAATTGAGTTTAGCTGAATCTTGAATTTGCTGTTTGCTTGTCTTGTTGGTATGTGGTTGCTTGACACTACATTGTGAACAGACTTCTAAAGAAGGAAAAATTTGGTTTTATTCTTCCTTCCATTTTTCAGTTATCTGTTTCTAGTGTCTTGTTGCCTATTTAGCCTCCCTTGAGTTCTCTCTATATATTTAAGCTTTCCCCCAAAGACCTAAACAGTATCTTAAGTTCATAGCCTTTTCCTCCCTAGTCAACATAATTATTATTTTACAAATAGCTCTTCTACGATTATAGAATTGATTATTTAAATATATCCAAGATGGACTGTATATTACAATCACCCGGACTACTAAATTGTGGTAAAAGTGAACATCAGAGCTAGAGAAATGAACTAGATGACCAGAAGTGGGATTAACTTTTTAAAGTGTTTAAATAGTAATTCCCAAGCAACTTCTTAGGTTTTAAATATAATTATCACCACAAGTTACAAGTTAATTTAATACCTTGGTGGTTACTGTATTCCTTCTTAAATCAATCTACTTCATTTTTGGTGAAGAAGATAAATGTTCTTGAAATATCTTGTAAACTGAGGGAAAGAATCATATTAAGTTTAAAGTGCCAGATGTGAAAGCATGTATTGTTAAGCATTGCCTCTGTCAGTGTGTCAGAGGGCAGAATGAGAGGTACCCTGGGACATGCTGTAAATGTCATGCCATCTGCCCTATACAGACATACTCTAATGCATAAAACTTTCAATAGAAAAGGACTTTAATAGAATTAGTGTGCAACAGAAAGAAGTAAAAGAATACAGCTTTCAACAAAACACCCAAAGTAAACCACCCCTTCATGGTAAATGCCCTGCTAAACAGGACTGGCCCAATTTGGGGTCTTTGAGGTACAAGCCTGCAACAAGGGTAAGGCACCTGCTGGTGGGGAACCATAAGAAAGGGCCAGGCAAGTCTGCAAATAAAGAAGCAAAATCAAATTATAAAAGAAAGGCTGCTATTTTCAGACTCCTCATGGGTCTCTTACCCATATCTGTCCCTTTTGAGTGTCTCCTTCCATGTCCTCCAAGTCTGTGGTGCCAGTCCCAGGTCAAGAAGCAAGGGTAGCTTCCTACATGTCTCTCTGTTCCATATGCCTCCTCCAGGTCTTTTCTCCTCAGTCTTTATTAGTGATCCCTTCATGCTCAGCTCTATCCTTCCTCAGGTGGGATAGGGAACCTGGAACTGCCTCTTTGTATGGGGATTACCCTATTCTGTGTGTAGAGAGGGTGTATTGTATTCTACTGTCCCCCTCACTTTGTCCTTCATTAATGTTTCCATCTGTTTTTAGTTTTTAGATCAGCAGCAATGTCTTTATTGCTAAGGTTTTTTTTCTATAGATCACCTCCATTCTTAACCTCAGTTGGCTCCCATCTAGAGCATTTTGTGTAAGAAGCTGTTTCAATGACTGTAAGGTGGAAAACAGAAATATAGTTTCTGTTTGCAGAAGCAGGTAATGGATGTTGATGAGAATAACTCCTTAGCAAAAACAAAACAAAAACAAAAACAAAACCCTGTTGCTAAATTCAGCTGAGATATTTTTTAAATATAGTCAATATGCTTTGAAGGAATTAGGCATATATCATCATTATCAGCATTTGTACCAATCCCCACCAAGCTGCAAAAAGGATATACTTAACTATTCAGTGTTCCACAAGTGTGTTCCACAAGTGCAAGTCAGTCAATGGTAATTACGGAAAGCTAAGTCTAGTCTGTACTCAACTGAATTTTTTTAAAGATTTATTTATTTATGCATACAAGCACGGGGGTACAGGCCAGAGGTGTGGGGGGTGAGAGAATTCACCAGAGAGCGGGGAGCAGAACAGGCAGATCAACTGAAGTACACTGCTGAGGGGAGCAGCGGGCACAGCAGGAGAGGTCTGCTGCGCCATGTGGGTCCCCTCCCTGGCTGGCAGCAGGGATCAAACTTGTGCTGTAGTGGCTGCGGTTTGCTTCATAGTGTGTTGCTTAACCCACTGTGCCACCAGGGAGGCCCCTCAACTGAATTTTTGAAGTAAATACTAACAAATTTAAAGCTAAGGTTTTTGCCCTGCCCAGGAAAGAAAGGAAATAGAATATTTATAATGAGCTTATATAGTCATAAAAACCCATGGGTAATAATATACTCAGGAAATTGGGACCTCCACATTTTTTTTTCTTTCAAGTTGCACATATCATACAGCTGTGAGATTTGTATCTTCTCCAACTATAAATCCATGTCCTTTTCAACAAATACCTGTGTGGGTTTGCATATATACAGAGAGCAAGTAGCTAGCTCAGTAGCAATGCCCTTTTATTTGTTTCTTTCTAGTTCCCATGATAAAATAGGAACAATTCTTCCCTTCTAGGTTCTTTGGTAGGTCTAATGCTTAAATTGATGTAAAACATGTCAGCAAGAAAAAAACAGCAAATTTAATTTCATATGAAAGGGAAATGCAAAGATATAAGAATCAAAGAAGTAAACAGAACAGCAGCTTTTATGGCTTTTAGACAGAGAAACAATAAATTTGTGAAGATTTGACAATTTGCAAAGACTACTTGTATAATAAATTAGTGAAGAAGTAACAAAAAATGATTATCCAACTTTCCCCTCCCACTTGCCTTAAATTCTTTATCTCTGATGATAAGGGTATCTCTACCTTGAGATGAAATAGCCTAGGTAAATGAATTGTGAGCTGGTGAGATGTGAGTTGCTTTAGGTTCTACTTGAAGGAAGGGATTGAATTGCAGACGAAGTCAGGTTGAGTTCCCAACCACCAGTTTGAATAGATGGGCTAAATCTCAGCCTGGCAACCCTATTCTCACATCATGTTCAAACAGCATGGCTCCACCAGACTGACCAAAGGCACTATAGTAGAGCAAAAAGTGTCATATTGTGATTAATAGCTGTCTTACAGTTTCCTGGAAGGAGAAGGCTGAGAGCACCAATGCACAATTGGAATGTTAATTAAGTTGGACATATCCAGAGACAGCCAAATCCAGAATAAGCTGTGATCTACTCCCTTCCACCACAACATGAGCACCTGCCTCTTTAAAAACCTCCTAATTTCTCTTGTAAGCCAGGTTAAAATTTTCCTTTTCTGGCACTGGTTCCCTTGTGTTTGAGTCTCTAATAAAGCCTTGTCTAGCTCAGCTGAAATTCTCTGAATTCTTTCTTCTTGAAGGTCTTGGAACCCACATAATTTGGGGGGTTCTTTAACATAGGGAGGGTATCTTTACCTGGGAGATTAATTTCCTGCTTTCAGAGAGACAGGCAAGGGTCAGAGTGTCCTTGCACTGGCTGTTTCTCTAGGAATTTTAATTCAAAGTGTAGTGTTAATTAGCTAACCAGGTCTTAAAAAAAAGATGCTTCATTAAACTATACTATTAATATTTTTCTATTCAATAAATGTAACACATTTGTTCTGTTTATCCACATGAATGTGGATATATGTCTATGCATATGTTTGTTGTCAATTGATCTCTTTTCATCTGTAAATAAACTTTTGTTGAAAGCAATGAATTGAATTTTAGGTATGATGGAATTGGGCCCACTCAAAATTAATTAAACAAATTGTTGATCACTTCTGCTCCAATGGAAATATTCATGACCCTGCAAATTCTTTAGGGATATGTAATTCTTTAGGGACTTAGGTAGTCATGATGAACATACTTATGAAAATTAAAGTAAATTAAAGAAGCAGAAATAAGATGGCCAATGTCAAATACTTATCTAGCCAACTTTACCTTTTACATTGCCTATTCATTTTTTAAAATCAATTAGTTAACAAAAAAATAAATGCTTGGCATGCTTCTGATATGTTGGGAACTGCAGCAGGAATTGGAAATAGAACAATTAATAAAACAAATATGGTGTTCATCCTCACAAAGGCCAGATTCTGCTGAAGAAAGACATTGAAGGAACGGTGTTATATAAAAACAAAGTATTTATAATTGTTAGGGGTGTTGTCATAGAAGCAGTCACTGGATGTCAGAAATTTATATATAAATTTATATAAGTTTTGAATTGGGAATATTTATGTGTCTGGATGGATGGATGCTGAGAAATCTCAGAGATGGAAGTTAACATAATAACAGAATCAACTAACAAGAATTTTGAATGATCAGCATTAGGATGAACTTATATGTATGATTAGACAGAGACTTATAAGAGTAAGACCTAAATGAGAATAAAAGGTATAAAAAAAAGACTAGTAGCATTTATTCCTCATACTGAGTAAAGGTATTTAATTATGTAGAGAAAACTTAAACAAAAAGCACAATATAAGTCAAGGCGCACTAAATTATAAACTAAGCCCAAGTGCTATTCACGGAAGTGACAAGTAGCATGACTGGAGAGGTAAGTAGAACCAAAAGGAGTAAGACTCCTATGTTCTTTCTGACTGTGAATGCCAGCTTTCATTAGTCTTGCCATATAATCAGAGCTATGCTATGTTTATTCCAATGCATAGGTCCCAGAGGGCAACTTAGACATGGGATTTACACAATGATCCAAATTCTCTAGCATATTTAATCTTCTGAAACACTCATCTTGGTATAGCAGAAATCTCTGTGCATTGGCCATTGTAGCACTTGCCAATTCTTTTCCTTGAATGTAACAGCTACTTACTGCCACCATGTGGAAATCTTTAAGTTTATTTAACTCGAATATCTAACATGTTCTAACATGAAGGTGCTTTTAGGCCTACAATTTGTACGTTAATTTTACTGGAGATAAGGCAAAATCTAGTGGGGTTTATCCAAAAGGATCTTCTGTGTCCTCTGTGAGTGGATGTAAATCTATGGCATTAGATCATGTATGATGAGGTTATTGCTCACTGACATTATAAAACACCAAAAGATTTGATTAAGAATAAGGAGTTGAAATATTGAAGGATATTACATATGATTAAATTATTCAGCTAACAGAAATCTCTAAATATAAGATGCAAAAAAGTATTAACTTCGTACAATGCTTTCCAAGAAATTAAAGATGCCTGAAGTAAATGTAACTAGGAGATTGGATTTATCTTAACATATTCCAAGTTTGTCTTATGTTTATATTGTCCAGATACCACCAAGTCTCTTCACTGAGATTCAGAGTATTTCAGCATCACAGGAAATTATAATTGGAGAACTAGTTGAGCATATCAAAGTCCTCATTTCTACTTAAAATTTTGTCTATCTGCAATAATTCAAAATTTTAACTTTAATTAACGTAAGGTTCATCTACTAATGAAATGGACTTTCCTCAAAATGAACTTCAAAAAGGTTAGCATCTTTTTTTTTTGGTATGCAACAGAGGCATCTTGGAACATATAGTGTGCTTAGCTCTACATAGGAGAATCTTTTAATTATCCCTTTTGCAAGAACCATAATTTTTAAATTTCATGCTGAAATGAATTTTCTTTATTACAGAGACTGAAAAATGTTATGTCAGCATAACATAATTCTCATTTACTCATAGATGCAGATACATAAACTCTCATTTCATTCACTTATGGACATTCTGATGCATATGGGATAAGATTTTTTAATTTATAACTGTAGTAATAATAAGACATCATTTGTATTTAGAATACATATACTTTTCTTCTTCTAGTCCTTTAATTCCTTCTTCTATCTCTTTATATCATTCCAACGTGGACTTGATATTTTCAAAAAGAACTGGTAAACTAATTTATACTAAAATAGAAGCATGTAAGTAAAGCATTCCTCCTTCCAGGGGCATAATGGATTCTTATACACCAATAAAACTTTTATTATCAAAAGAATGAATCTCTAAGCCTAAAATGTACTTTAGAATAGTAAATTGGTTATAACTGGGTGAGAAAATACATTGTGATGAGATTCCATTCCCCAAATTTCTTAGATCACTTTACTTACTAATAAGGTTCACCCTGCTGGAACTGAAATTTGGATATTCAAACATTTATAGATGATCTAAAGTATAGTATGTGCTGAGAATCTGGAACACACAGTCCTGCTCTTAAGGACATAGGTAGAAAGAGATAATTCAAAATATGGTTTATAAGGATGCATGTAAGCACACAGTTATGACCTGGAGAGTTAGAAAATAATTCTTAGAAAGATATGCCTAAAGTGGATGTTGAAAGACAAAAACAAAACAAAACAAAAAAAAAACAAAAAAACTACTTTAAAGAGGGGAAAGATGATCAAAGTGGATGAATCAATACAGTAAAAGCAGAGATAGGAACATCTGAAATGACACATTACGCTTTCAAGAGCTGCATGCACTATAACCTTACTGAAATATAAAATGCAAGACAAAAAGTTACTAGAAATAAGGCTACTAAGATATTTGAAAACACCAGTTATCATATGAAAGATCTTGAAATATAAATCTCCTGCCAATTATTTTCAAATCATGTCTATGGTAACTGTTCCAAAGATATCAGCAAAATAGTGAGTTCTGCTCTGGTTCCACCTCTTTCTCAATGAGAGCAGCTCAGATTTTATTTATTGATAGTTATTTACAATGACATCTAAAAAATGTCTTCTGAAAATTTGAAATTTTACTTAAAGCTAAAAACATCCCAACCCATACTGTGCATAGTAAGGAATTAGATTTTTTTTAAAAAACTAATGAATTATAATGATCAGATTCAGGTTTTCAGGTTTTTATTAGCTCTCCCTCAGTCCTTTTGAATAATGATTTTTAAGGCCAAGACTAATGGCCTGGAGAGCAGTTAACAGTCAAGGCCTAGAGTGCTCAGTGATTCGCCTAAGTGGCCAAAATTACAACAAAAAAGATTAATTTGCTGATTAATTACTTGATTACATCCTTACAATATTTCCTTTTTTGATATAGGATATGCCCCAAGTGAAATCATAATTAGAGCAAGATAATTAATATATTTTTTAATATATTTACATGTCTGTTCTTATTTTCCTAGCCAGTAGCCATATTAAGTCTTGTCCTTGATTCTTATGTTTTCTTGTCTTTATTTTTTAAATTGTGGCAGCAATGATTGTGTTGAGAGGTACAGGATCATTCCCTTTAGGTCATAAGCACAACATATCTATTACCAAAGCACAGCAAGTTCGCCACATAGTCTACTGAGCTCCCTTCCCCCATTTTATTCTCCCTCCCTCTTTCGCCTCCCTCACTGCTAGTCTCAGTTCTACTTTGATTTGCAGGGTAGACTGTTGGAAGCAGTGAGGGATGAAGGAAAGATCACTCAAAGTCCATGTGGAACAATGAGAAGCCTGGAGGGGCTACACCTTAAGAAATGTGCAGTCCACATCCAAAGGCAGCCTCATATTTATTAGAATTGAGTACAAATGTGGCACAAGTATTTAAGGAGGGTACTTGCATGGGTGATGGATTATGGATGTAAACTAGGGTGGAGTGACCAGGAGCTATTGCCTGAGGTGCTCCATTATTCCAGCCATTTTAAACATATTGTCTCTATTCTAATAGCTGCCTGCTGTTTTCAGTAGATACCCATTTGCCAGTATGTTCCTCCTATCAGGACTTTTGCTCATAGTGAGAGGCGCCTGATGACCATACACCTAGCTGACAAGCAGGAACTGTGGGCCTGAGGATCCCACAGTTCTATAGTCAGCTTCCTAGGGTGTGTTATTAGTTTGGCTTTATTTGACCATTTGGTTTCTCTATGTTCCACATTTAAGTGACAGTATCTGGTATTTGTCGTCTTCCTTCTGATTTATTCTGCTTAGTACAAATCCCTCTAGTTCCATATGTGTTGAAATGGCAAAAAATTATCTTTTTTAATAGCTTAACAGCATTCCACTCTGTTTATATACCATATCTTCCTCATCCGTGCATGGTTTTTGGTCACTTAAATTGTTTCCAGAGTTTGACTATTGTAAATAGAGATGCAATGAACATAGGGGTGCATATTTCTCTTGCAACTAGTGTTCTTGTATTCTTCAGGTAGATACCTAGCACAGGAATTGCTGGGTTATATGGTAGATATTTTTAATATATTAAATCTCCATATTGTTTTCCATAGGGATTGGACCAGTCTACATTCCCACCAAACAGCATAAAAGAGCTCCTTTTTCTCCACATCCTCACTAACCCTTGCTTCTGTGTCTTTTTCTTTTTTTTAAATGGGCCATTCTCACAGGCGTGAGGTGGTACCTCTTTGTAGTTTTCATTTACATTACCGTAATGATGAGATTTTTTTCATGGACTATTGACCACCTTTATGTCTTCTTTGGAGAATTAGCTCCCATTTTTGTTTTTTTTTTTTACATCTTGGGTATTTGTTACTTGTTGGATATAGGGTGTACAAATATTTCCTTGCATTCGGTAGGGAATCTTTTGTCTTAGTGACAGTTTCTTTTGTTGTGCAGAAGCTTTTTATTTGATGTAGTCCCAATTGCTGGTATTCTCTTTTGTCTTTTATAGGTTTGTCATATTGTTTGGTCCTATTGGTTTGGTCCATAAGGTTTTGGTTGTGGTTACCTGGGGCCATGGGAGAAATTGGGCACTTATCTCCAGCACTTAATAGGCTAGCTCTAATTCTATACCTGCCATTAAGTTTCAAAACAGCAGTAGAGAATATACTCCAATGCACAAATGTTCTATAAACTTTTCTATGTGTCAGAATTGTTAATGTCTCATTGACCAAAGTCAAGTCATATAGTCAAGTAAGATTCCAAAGGAGAGGAAAAGACAAACAGCTTTACAGGAAGAGCAATAAAGTCACAGTGAAAAGGAAATGCATTTAGAAATGAAAGGAACTTGTGGCCATTTTTTTTTCATTCTGCTACAGAGTATGTTTTGAACAAATATTTAATTTGTTATGGATTTTTTTTTTAACAAACTCATAAATGGTCTCTTCAGTGTTTCCTGGTATTATCTTGATATGCAGCCAGTACTATCACTGATATAAAGGCAATACTATTTGTAGACTATTTCTGGCTTGAAGTGACTTGTTTTAATTTTTTGAAATTTTGTTCAGCCTCCTGTGTGACTTCCACAGTGTCTATGGTTAAATCAAGGACCATCATCAGGCAGAGTTGCTTTATGAAACTCACTGGATTATGTTTACATTGACCCCTCAGTCTTGGCTTCATCAAATATTGTGCTTGAACATTAAAATAACTGTCCTAGAGTGACTACAAACATAAACTATGATTATTATAATTCTTGATTATAATTTTATATCTTTACTCACAAAGTACAAGAATAGATTCAAATACAATAATTTAAAAACAAACCCCAAACAGCCACTTTTCTGGGATCTTTGGGCAGTCTCTATACACTTCATCTTCATAGCACTTAGTTTTCTAAATATCTTATTTTCTTCTGCTACTCTCAATCCGACTCATTAATTCACACATATATTAAGTGTTCCTGGGGTTAGTATTCCAATGAATGTTGGATTTACAAAAAATTATGTAATATATATAATATATACTATATCATATATTGGACATCAATTGTAATCCCCATCACCATTTCACCAGTGCACCATCACCTCAGTCCTTTCTACTCTTATCTGCCTTCAACCCTTTCCCTACCCCCTCCCCACCAAGTGTCCCCAATTTGTCCTTGTCTTTTGTTTTTGTTATGTTATTACTATTATTATTACTATTATTATTCTTTTCCTTGATCCTTATTTGGCTCCCTTATATTCCTCCTAGGAAGGAAACCATCCGGTATTTTTCTTTTGCCTTCTGACTTATTTCGCTGAGCATAATCCCTTCCAGCTCCATCCATGTTGCTATGAATGACTCTAGTTTATCGTTTTTGATTG
>JAGFMF010012185.1:842161-886711 GCA_019455555.1 Galemys pyrenaicus | reverse complement strand
TCCTTAATCCATTTTGAGTTGATTTTTGTGCATGGTGAAAGGCAGTATTCTAGTTTCATTCTTTTGCATGTAGCAGTCCAATTTGCCCAGCACCACTTACTGAACAAGCTGTCTTTATTCCATTGCATATTCTTTGCTCCTTTGTCAAATTAGTTGTTCATAAGCTTGTGGGTTTATTTCTGGGCTTTCTATTCTCTTCCATTGGTCTATGTGTCTGTTTTTGTTCCAATACCATGCAGTTTTTATTATGGTGGCAAAGTCCTAATTTTTTAATGAAGAAACTAAGGTTTACATTATTGACTTAACCAAAGTCACACAGATACTGTGGAAGATGCACAACTTAAGTTTGGCTTTCCCATTGCATTTTCCAACTCTAAAGCAACAGTCATCTTCTCTTGTCTTTCTGGCATAGTCAGAAGTAATACATGTATCAAGAGTGATTACTTGATGGTCCATAGGACATATGATACATAATCTATATATATATGTTCACAGTATGTATAATATATACATAGCATATAGTAAATGGTAAATACATATATTAATTTATTCTCTCAGTAACTGACTATATTTAATATAATCTGGTTTTCCAATAGAAAACATTCAAGACATGGATAAATTTGAGGCTTGTTTAGTTTGTATATAAAATTGCTCCTTGCTTTTAGGTCACTTATAAGGTATGCAGTTAGTCATATGAGATCTTATAATATTTTTTAAGCTCCTATGTATCTTTGATATCTGAATTTTGTTAAACATGACAAATCTGTGCTTATCCCAGGCAGCATACCTCAAAGTATTTATGGTTCAATTACTGCTGAATACCTCATTGTAAAATGATAATTATGGGGAATTATATTAAGAACCTTCAGATTACCTATCCCTGTAGATTGTCTATGATTCATTGTTGTATCAAGCCATGCCAACTAAAAGATAAAGGGTAGGCCATCTAGACTTAGAACCTGTAGAACATTCTGCAATAATTTTCATTTTAGTGAGATGTTAGATTTCTTCAAACATAATGTCTTCTTGTCCTTCCTTGTCATATGATTGCTCATTATCTCCTATGTAGCTTAGTGCCCTTTGTGATGGGCCTTACAAAAAGAAGAAACAAATGATCTTAGAGCTAACTCAAAAAAAGAAAATATTTTTTCCTTAAATGACCAATTAGAATGATGGAGTTAAATATACTTTCTTTTTTATCTTGACTTTCAGGAAAATATATGACTCAAATCTGTGATTTACATAAGTCCTTATGACCTGTTCAACTGTGAATTGCATATTTCTCTTCAGCTCAGCCTACATATCCTGATTGATATTTTTATCTCTATAAATCTAATCTCCTATTTTTATTTCAATTCCTACAGACTATTCCATGTTCATTGTAGAACAAGAGAAAACTTAAAAGTGTGGACTGAATAAATGAGTGGATGCCTACATACATAAATGCATACATTTGAATTGCTACTATAGCAGAAGTATTTTCTTATGTTATTATGCTATTTCTTACCCACAGTCTTATGAAATGAGAACTATTACTTTAGACTAGGAAAATGGAGTTTAAAAGAGTTAAATTGCTGCTCAACTTCAGATCAGTTAAAAAAGAAAAACAAAATCAACACTAAAACTCAGGACTACTGATTACAATACAATTCTCTTTTTATTGTACCATGACACTAATAAAATTTCCAGTGAATTAGAAATATAATCAGCTGAAGTTGAATGCATTCAATACACAAACCTTCTGCACCACACCACTTTGAATAGATGTGTGTTTCTGCTTTCTCTGCATAGAACTAGACATATTTTAAAATTTTGCAGAGTATGGCAGAGAATGTGCGTTTTATTATTCTCAATTAACACGACAGGTGTCTTTGCTGAATTTTAGATCTCATACCAGGGATTAGCAAAAGGTAGGTTACTAGTGAATAGTCAGACTTCCCATTTAAAAAAGTATCTCCCAGGAAGAAAGTTCACAGAACACTGTTGAAAGTTGACTGGCTGTGGTTTAAAGGTCCCTGACTTTGATGAGAAGTTTAGTTTAATGGCCAAGCAGGATCTCAAACATGGTGTAGATAAGATTTCTAGTGACTCATATGTTATTAAAAAATTTGTGACTTTGAAAGAAAGCTTTCATTATTTAAATAATAATTTGGAAATTAAAATTTGCCATTTAAATCAACCTATTTCTTGCAAATGGACAACAGGCATATGAAAAAATGCTCAATATCGCTTGTAATCAGAGAAATGCAAATCAAAACCACTATGAGATACCACCTTACACCAGTGAGAATGGTACATATCAAAAAAATTAGCAACAACAAGTGTTGATGAGGATGTGGAGAAAAAAGAACTCTACTACACTGCTGGTGGGAATGCAACCTATTCCAACCATTATGGGAAGCGGTGTGGAAGTTCCTCAAACTACTAAGAATGGAACTTCCATATGATCCAGCAATGCCACTCCTAGGAATTTACCCAAAGAACACAAAAACACTAATTCAAAATGACACCTGCATACCTGTGTTTATCGCAGCACTTTTCACAATAGGCAAGCTTTGGAAACAACCCAAATGCCCAAAAACAGATGATTGAATCAAGAAGATGTGTGTATTTACACCATGGAATTTTACACATCAATCAAAAAAGATAAACTTATGCAATTCACAGCACCATGGATGGAGCTAGAAGGGGTTATGCCGAGCAAAATAAGTCAGAAAGAAAAGGAAAAATACCGGATGGGGTCACTTATAGGAGGAATGTAGAGGAAACAAACAAGGGACTAAGGAAATAAATAATTACAATAAATAAAAATCAAAATCTACAGACAACTATAAACCAGAGACCTTTCTGAGGGGAGGAGGAGGGAGAAGGAACAAAATGGGTGGGAAGAGCACAAGGGACTATGGTGATAGTGCTTGGGTGAACTGGTGATGGGAATTTCATGAGGATGAGAAATATACAAGGTACAAAAATGAAAAATAATGTAAAATATATAAAAAATATATAAAATAAATAAACCTACTTTTATTTTTGTAACATCTGGTCTCTTAATTCTAGACAACAGATAATTTGAATGAGAAATTGGTAAATGGATTGATATAAAAGTTAAGATAAAATTATAATTATAAAAAATGCTTGTCACACTGATATCAATTGTATAAACAAATATTGAAAAAATTCTTGGAAGGACATTTGCTGAAATAGAAAATGTAGGTTTATTTTTTTCTTATATGGCAGGATAAAATTTGATAATTGATTGTTTTCTTCTATATACTTTTCTGGTTTATTCACTTTTCCTGCAGTAGATACATTTTATAATTATAACCAGAAAAAAATTAATCCTTATTACTTTAGAAGAAATTGACATTCCATAGGGTAATTTTACAGTTGCAAGTTGAGCCTCCAACCTACTTCTAGAACCAGGTACTTTAATATTTTAAATAAGTGGCAATTTTATCTTGATTTTTACAATGTAACCAAGTCATATAAAACATTATGTATTTATTCTTAAAATTAATATGTGTTATGAGACATTTGAACATAAAAAGGACAGCGGATAATAGACAAGCATGTACTCCCTGGCAAGGTTCAGTTCTTGTCAATATTTTGTCACATTTATTAATAATAAAATCTTACTGATAGAGATGATGCCTCCTGTCTAGTATTATCCATTCTATTAGTCTCTTTGTTATCTAAAAGTTAAAAATATGCATACCTAATTCTCACTCTTTTTAGAAATAATATTGTACCACATCAATTAGTATATAGACTTAGTGCCAAGTAAATTCCCCAACCCTATCTATGTAATGTTTTATTGTCTTACATGTTACATTACCATATATAAGAAATCGCATCAGAAAATGTTATTTTACCTTCATTCCTGAAAGATATTTCACTGGATGTAGAATGATGACATGACTACCTTTTCCTTTCAATACTTTGAAAATATCTCACCACTATCTTTAAATATGCATGTAAAAGCTGATTTATTTGGAACATTATCCTATTATTGCAAATATCTCATTTTCTGGAAGCTTTCAAGATTTTTCCTTATTTTGTGTTTTCAATATTTTGATGATTATGTGACTTGACATGAAATTTGGGGGAGTTAATCTTCTAGCTTAATGAATGCATAGGTTTCTCCTTTTGTCATACTTGAGAAATTTTCAGCTCTTATAATCTGAAAAGTTTTTTAACACTGGTTTTTTCTCTTCATCTGTGAACCTGATGACAAAAATTTTACTCGTATTATTAACAGTTCAAATGATTCATGAGATTATGTTAATATCATTTCTTTAGTCAGACTGGATAATTTTTATTGATCTCTCTTCAAGTTCACAGTCCATCACCTTAATTTTCTACTGGGTATTTCTAGTGAGTTTTATTCGGTTATTGTGTTTTTTAGTTGATGACTTTCCATTGGTTCATAGCTTCCAATATTTTTGCAGTAACATTTTATTTTAAATTTCTTTCAAGCATGTTCATGATTGTTCAGTCAGCATTTTGAAAATAGTTGCTTTAAAAATCTTTGCTAGATAATATCAACATATGTATCATCTTAAGAGCATCTGTTGATTATCTCTTGCCACACAAGTAAGATTTTTGTGATTCCTTGTATGCTGAGTAATTTTGAATTGTATCCTAGATATTCTGAAAACTACACATCAGATTCTGGGTTCTATTTAAATTCATTTGTTAATGTTGATTTTTTGCAGGCATTTGACAAGGTTATATTCAGGCTATAATATCCAATCAACTCTGTGGGCTATGTTTCAAATGCCACTTCAGTTTTTAAAAAAATAAAAATTGCCCTGCTATTCCAATCAGTTTCCAATATATTTCACCCAGATTTTACCTTGGTAACTATGTTGTTTCAAACTGTGCTTGAAATTTAAAGTTTGCATACATGAAAAAAAGAAAGTTTTTTTTTTTTTTTCCCTCTCTCAAGGAAACAAAATTCCCAGAAGACTAAAGGGTAGTGCCTTATACTCAACACTCCATGTTAAATCAGTTATTTAGAACAAATGTTCTCATGTATACTTCAAGTGACTTTTAAGTGGAAGCTATAATGTATTTCTGAAGTCCCTTTTAGGTCTTAACAAGAGGCCTTATTTGCTTGCCAATAATAATTAATACATGTTTCTTTGACTTACCACCCTTTGGGGAAAAGAAAAATCCTGTCCTGTTACAACTGTGCTACTGCTCTGCTTTTGAACCAAACGGTGCATATCTTTGTAAAGGCTAGAGGAGTTACAGATTATGAATCTCAAGTGCCCTTGTTCAAATTTGGCTCCTTTGATGTGTAGGAAATATACACACACAGCAGGCACAGTTATTGGATGAAGACCCTGCTGAGTGGTTAAGTCTTTGCTTGCTGTGCCTAAACCATTTGGCAGGCATAACAGTCTTCTTTTTGTTCACAAGCCTAAATTTGTCCCATTTGGAAAACAAATAGTAGACCTCTGTCAATGCAGAAAATCACCCAATCATGCTTATTGACAACTAAAAACAAAACAAAACAAAAAAAAAAACACATGGGTGTGAATTAATTTAGTATCTGAAATTTAATTTAGAGCCTATGAGTATCTATCTCATTTAATTTTCAGAATAAGTTTAAAGATTAGATATACCCTAGTTGATAGAACCTAAGGTATTTTAGTAATAAATACCTTTATAATCTAACTTATTTCATCCTACACATTCCTATCTGGAAAGTAGGTGTGCCATCCTCCCATATGAGGCAAAAAATATTTTTTAATACAAATCTGACCATATTTGTCCCTGTTCATAAGAATTTAATACCAACTCCATGAAAGATATGCTGGATAAAGACCCACGTTTCTTGGTAGGGTAGATAATTTCTCTATTCAAAGACTACCTAAGAGTTGTTAATTTAGCAGAATATCAAACTGTTTCCCAGATGTTTATAATCATGATCTTCATTGGAACAATACCCTTGGGCAACTCACACGCACATTGAAATTTGAGGACACACTGTATAGAACTCCCCTATCTGATTTCATGCCGAGTATCTAATGTGCTTTTATTTCTATATCTCAGCAAAATCTGAGTTTTCGAAACCCCAGTCACATGATTTTCATCTTTCTCTCAAATATTCTTTCCCTTTTCTGTATCTAGTTCATATTATCTACTACATTTTCATTTGATCATTTCTTAGATCTCCACACCAAGCTGTAACATTACTTCAACATCCTCTGAAAGAACTATTTTGTTCAGTTAGTGTATTGTTCTAGCACTCTTTCCCTATGACTACTGTTGCTATAGCATTACACTTATGAGTGAGACAGGCAGAATGACATGGTGTTTAAGAGCAGAGCTTAGATGTCAAAGAGTCCTGAGTTTCAATTGCAGTACATATCAGTTATGTGACACTGGGGGTCATTGAGCTAAATTTCAGTGTTTTCATCTACAACATATGAGCAGTAGTATTAAAAATCTCATTTAATTGATGAACTATTTAAATTAGATTATGAATACAGGGTATAGTACATGTCACATGTTGAAAACTGAATAAATGCTAACTTTCACCAGACCATGAATTTATGTCTTATTTTCCTATCAGAGCCTATCAACTGTAGTTCCTTTAAAGGTAAATGCTATATACTAGTCATTTTGTTAACCATCCTCACCAAGGTTTTAAAATGGGACAGTTTAAAGGGCAGTGACTTGCACAAAAGCACACTGTAAAGTTATGAGCAGCACTAAGGACAGAATGCATGTCAACATATTTCTTGTATGACTCATCCCTCTGCCTAACCTCCCCCTACACACTCTTACCACATTCACATGCACATATAATCAATCACACATTCACATCAGCACACCCACCTACTCTCCAGAAGTTATTGTATAGATCAAAATTATCTTGATTTTAAAGTCATTGAACATATTTGGATGAGCTAACAAAAATGTCTGCAAATAAAAATAAACACATGCCCCACTAAAAACAATAAAAACTAGAGATTCAAACAAAATCTAAAAACATTCACAGGAATAACTATGAGAGGCTTCACAATGAATACTAAATTCAATGGATAATGTCAAAATGCATATTGGGACTTCAAAGATAAGAGAATAAATACAGATATTGTCAACCTATTTTACTTCAATATACATAATTGGGAGAAAAAGAACATTGCCAAAAAAAAAAAAAACAACCCCAATAGTGTGTAAATAAATAAATAATGTTAAAAGAATAAAGGAATATTGTTAAATCTAAAACAAATAAAAGAATGAAACCAGAGTAACATGATAGCAATGGGAAAGTTGATCCTAACATGTCGCCATTGACGTTTACTGTGTGGTCTCGGGGTTAGTGCTTAACTGGTTGAGACTGCCTTATTGGTAAATGATTATATCTAATTTTGTTTTATTCTTTCATCCATATTTCAGTTTGAACAAAAAACTTTGCATGAGCACTTCCACTAGACAATGGCAGTGAAAATTAAAAATCAAAGGAAATTAAGTTGACTACTTGCTAATAGTTCTTGCAAAATGCTTACATATAAAAATATTGGATTTGGAAATTATTTGTTATATCAATATTTTCCTGATAAACCTCAGTGCCCCTCTAACATCGACTGAGACAGGTAAAGAATTTATTCTTTCCATTTACCACTATTGTTTCTGTCTGGTGGTGTTAGTGCTTGACTTGTTAGAAGAATCTTATTTAGAGACTTTAAGCATAAACAATGCTCTTCTAGCAGCTGTTTATGTTTGATTTTAAACTCCTCTTTCTAAGGTGTTTTAGTGATACAAGTCAAACCTGGGAAATAGCAGCTTGCTTATATTAAGCACTAGCTAGAATTCAAAAGTGACTTGAGTTCCATTGATTTTCTCTGGACAGAGATAATGCAACTTTGTTTGTTTTCTAAATCCTGCATTTATACTGATGAACTCAACCAGTTCAGATTCAGAAACAAGAATTTTCAGTTAATTTCATCAGCCCTCTATATCGTTTGCAACATAATTAGTCATTATATTCCACTTTATACATTCAACAGTCTCAGAATAATAACACTAGGGCCACCACCTACAATATAATTATTTGAAGAGATTAAGAATTTTTATTCTATTCTTTTCAACCTCAGGATGTACAGCTGAATTGTCATATCTGAAAGTCATTTGAAATGTGTCTCCTTGTGGGCACAGCACCAACTTGAGAGACAGGCTTACTTATTTCATTACACTTTTGTTTTATGTATTATTTGTATAAATTTACTCTTTGAAACTACTGAGAATATTTATACAGTTCCAGGGTCAAATGTATAAATAAATTAATCTCAGAAAAACACAACTTCTTTTCCAGTTCAACTACCTTTTTCTCCTCTAGTATGTGAGTGTTTTCTCCTTAGTAGAAAATTATCTGTTATTTTGGATTTGTTTATTATTTCTTTCAACAAAATGTAATACTTTACAGACACACACACATACATATTTGTATTCTTTCCTTTTAAAGATAATTGGCAGCTATTATTATATACATCATTTTATATCTTGCTGTGTTAACCTTTATAATTGACTTTCTGCATTGGGTAAAATAGGTATTTATTCCTATAACTAAGTTAATGTGGGGATCAAATGAAATAATGTGCAAATAATGCCTATATGATTTGGCATATAATAGTCATTCAGTGACTATTAATAAGAGTTAAATGCATAGGGAGATTTTATGTCTATTTTTGATGGACTTATTGACACATTGAAAGGTTTAAGTATTACCTGTGTTCTCATATTTGGTGTATGGTCTTGACTAGTATGATAAGAGCTACAGGATATAATCCCATTCGATGTAATTAACATTCTCAGGGAATCAATCAAAGGGTGGATTTTTTAAACTTGTATGGAAATAAATCAAAAGGATAACAAAGAATCTTTAATAGCTGTTTTCTACAGTAGTTCCATTGACCAAATAACCTTTTATCCTGCAAGACATGTATCATGGAGAATCATCAGACTAAGACATACGTGTCAATAAGATGAATCATTTCGTATAGCAAACAAATATGTTTCTATCCCATAGACATCACTGGCACTATTTGTTTCCCAAGCAGTTGGTTTTATGTGTTCATAACATGCATATTTCTAATAGAGTAGAAGGAAGGAAAGAAGAGAGGAACAAAAGAAGGGAACTGGAACATAGGAATATAGGGGGAAAGAAGGCAGGGAAAATTTATTGATTACTTACTATAGGCAATATATCTCATTCATACAGAAATTGGTCAAAATGATATCCACTGTGGGCTTACTCTAGGTCAGAAAGCAAATCAGATGTTAGAGAAATACTGGTCAAAGTGGCAGACATGGTCTTTACCCTCAAATTGCTCATATTGTAATGACCATACACAAAATAGAACAAACAAATGACATCACTATTACTTCCAAACCCTTTTGTGACTTTAAACATAATTTTTAAAAGTGCATTACCTCTACTTCAGGGTCCTATTTTACCTTAACCCTTCTTAATTCACTGACATCATCATTTCTTCTCTCATCCCCACTATTTTTAGGGACTTGAAAATATCAGTCTCACGACTACTTCAGTGCCTTTGCATTGAATAATTTCCCCTCCTTGCATACTTTCCCATAGAACTTTTCATGTAACTCTTCTTCAGTTCTGTGATGTGCTTAAAAATCCACCTCACCTCCAAAGTCTAGGGATATGTATGTTATCATACATAGTAAAAGAGATTTAGAAGATGTGATTTAACTTAAGGATTTGATGATAAGTGGTTTTTTTTTTTTTTACAAAAAGATATGATGACTGAAGAAGGTCAGAGGAATGTAATGTGATAAGACTTAACCCATTAACTTTGAAAATAGAGAGAGCCATGTGCCAAAAATTGTAGGTCACTTTTATTCTCCAAAAAGACAAGGGAATTGATTCTTCCCTAGTACCATAGAGGATGCAACTCTACTTAAAGCTTGATTTTAACCTAATGAAACCCATGCCAGACTTCTGCACTATATAACTGTAACATAATAATTCTACATTGTATTAGACCTTAATATGTATCATTTGTTACAGAAATAATGGAAAACTAACACAACTTTATTTAAGTCCCTGAAAAATATCACCTCCTTAAATAAGCCTTTCATAATATAGCTAATTACCACAATCCCTGTTCTATTATCCTCTGTGGCTTTGTCTTGTTCCTTTTTTATTCTTAATAATTCTCACTACCTGCTTGTGCTGATTCACTCTTAAACAACTGAAGATAAATTCAATAAAAGCAGTGGATTTATTTCTTATCCTACTACCTAGAACAATGTATGGTACATGTGCAGTGGCAGAGAAAAATCAACCACGTAAATGATGAATTTCAGTTTTATGAGGATGAGTGTAAGATGCTTTAGCAGTATATAAGAAAACCACCTTTTGAGGGTTCTAGAAAGTGTTGTGGGATTGGTAACTCAAACTATATTTAGGAATTTAAAATATGTATTTTATAGACTATTAAATCAATGACTGAAACTTGGTTTTATCTGTCCCTGTATCTCCAATTCCAAAGTAAAATATAAGAAAATATTTGTTAAAAGAATAGAGACTTGCATGACCATTTTTGAGGCAGTCACTAAAATGCTGATAAGTATATATTTTTAGCTTGACATTACTACCTTTATCTACTAGGAAGTAGTATTGAAAGCCCTGCTTTTGATGAGCTATAAACTGCTTGAAATAATTAGGCCTTTTTTTAATCCCAGAATGACCAATCACACAATTATTCTGATGTCAATAAAAGTAAAAGAAAAAAGTATACACTTCATCCAAATAAACACTGTTCTTTTTTAAATAACACAAAAGGTATTTGTTTACATTTTCTTTTAAAGAAGGAATCCAAGTTTTTCATAACAGTAAAAAAAAAATAAAAGTAGGTCTATCAAGGCAAGACTTAAAAATATAAACTGATTCTCTAATAACTACCTACTTAAGAGTTTTCTGGAACAGTTGTCAATAGTTTGGGTGTTTGGGAAAGAAAGGTATTTGGAATTGCTGTGACCGGACTTTGGACCTTCCTGGGACTTGTGTGCTGAGTAGTTATTTTTGCTGTGTTTTCTTCCACCACATTGCCAGTCTCCATGCCACTGATGTGGTAAATACTGGGTTCCATGTCTGAGCAACTGCCTTTTTTCCCTGCCTCCTCATTGTTACTCTTCTCATTCTTTTCCTATTTCTATTTACTATAATTTCTATACTCCATATTAGGTACATGCTTGTGTATTATGCCAGGAGGGGATTCACTATCTATTTTTACCAGGCATCACACTCATTAGGAAAGCAATTTACTTGTATTAAGCTGATACTGTTTTGTGACTCACACACTTTGTGATTTATGTTCTCTGATAACACCAAGTGGCTGTTGTTGGGTCTTGCTATTTTTATCCACATATAAAGAACAAAAAATATAATCTTTAAAAGCACCAACCCAGGGGCCTCCCTGGTGGCACAGTGGGTTAGGCAACACACTATGAAACAGACCACAGACACTGCAGCACGAGTTCCATCCCTGCCGCCAACCAATAAGGGTACAGTAGACCTCTCCTGCCTGGGCTGCTGCTGCCCTCAGCAGTGTATTTCGGTTAGTCTGCCTGCTCTGCTCCCCACTCCGTCTGGTGAATCCTCTCACCTCCCGTGACTCTGGCCTGTACCTCTGCTCTTGTATGCATAAATAAATAAATCTTAAAAAAATAAAAATGCACCAACCCAATTTCCTTAATTTTGCGTCATTTTGGACATTGCATGCTTTTATAACCATGGCGCAGTTACTTGGACTTTTGGGCTAATTTTTTTGTAACTGTATTTCTCTAGAAAATAAGTTCTTATCTCTAAAATATCAAGATAATAGAAAGTTTAAGAGTCTATTTTATTTTTCCTAACTAAATAGGCACTAAAATGTACTCATAGAAGGACATCTTATCAAGCTAATTCTTGTGACTTCAGTACTCATTTCATAGAAATAAAACCTCAAATTTAGCATCCTGAAAGAAAGAAAATGCAAATTCCCATATAGTGTGGGCTATTGTCCACTAATAGGTAATCTCATTAATACATAGTTAAGCTATGCTATTCTCCAGCGGCTAACCTTTCTACTTAGAATAGCATCCTTTTTTAAAAATTTTATTTATTTATGCATACAAGAGCTGGGTGTAGATTCACATACAGCTATAAGAAATAGTTCAGAGCTACCTAATACTATATAGCCATAGTCCTCCAATGGCAACTACAGTACACTATTACAATCAGGAAAATGATATAATCCATTAATTTTATGCACATTTCTTTATTCAGGTGTGTACATTTAGTTTTATGTAATTTTATCACATGTTTATGTTTGTATCTCTACCACTATACTCAGAACACAAACAGTTCTAACACAAGGATCTTTTTTGTTATTCTTTTATAACCACAAATACCTCCTTTCCTAATCTCAACCCCTTCTGATCATTGGTAACCCCTAGTCTGTTCTTGAGCTAAATAATTTTGTCATTTCAGGATTGTCATATGAATGAAATAATATAGTATTGTATATATTAGTATTGTATATATTGGATATTGTATATATATCCATTGTATATATGGATATATATACAATATGATATATGGGTATTATTTTTTAAGATTCATCCAAGTTGTTTATATCAATAGTTTGTTCCTTTTATTGTTAATTAATATTCCACAATATGGATGTAACACTGGATTGTTTAACCATCCATCCTAGAAGGATATCTGAGAGGTTTGTTTGTTGTTTGTGGTTTTTTTTTTCTACTTTGGCTATTATGATTAAAACTGCTGTGATGTTCCGCTTTGAACATAGTTTCATTTTTCTGGGTTATATGCCCAAGAGCACAATTGCTGAATTAAATGGTAGTTGAGCGTTTAGTTTTATAAGAAACACCAAAATGTTTTCCAGAGTGGTCTGACCATTTTGTACTCCAATAAGCAGTGTATGAGTGATAAAATTTCTCTGTATTCTCCCAGTATTTAAAAAAATATATTAACATTTGATATGTGTTCAAAGCTTTGATATGTGATTTTAACTTGCATTTAGCTAACGGTAATTTTGACTATCTTTGTACATGTCTATTTGACATCTATATATACTCTTCAATGAAATGTCTGTATTTGACTTTTACTCATTTTCTATTCTAAGTTTTTGTTGTTGTTATTAAGTTTTGAGAGTTATCTAATGTAGGTGTTAGTCCTTTTTTGGGATATGTGGCTTGCAAATATTTCTTCCCTCTAAATCTTGTTCTTTTTAACCTCAATAGGATTTTGGCAGAGCAGATGTCTTTAATGTGGATGATATCCAATGTAACAATTTTTCCTTTTTTGGGTAATCATTTCAGTATCAAGTTTAAGAGCACTTTATCTTGTGCTGTAGATTCTGAAAAGTTCCCCGTATGTTCCTCTATGCATGGTGATATCATGCAAATTTAATCGCATTTACACTTCAAAAAACCTATTTATTAAAAAGTAATCTTTATTTGCTATATTAGCTTTTTTATTTTTATATAAGGTACTTCTGCAACATAACCTTAGATAAGTTTAATTTTGTCTTTTGCCTTCACATTTACCTGCCATAAGCTTTCTGAAAGCATGAGCCATTCATTCTACATCTGTTTACTAAGTACATATTTTGTTCTTAATGTTTCAGATATATCATAGAACAAAATAGATAAAATTTCTGACCTCTAATGTTTATTGCAGCACAATTTACTATAGGTAAGCTATGGAAACAACCCAAATGCCCAAAATAGATGACTGGACCAAGAAGATGTAGTATATTTACACAATAGAATATTACTCAGTGATCAAAAAGGATAAACTCATGCCATTTACAGCAACATGGATGGAACTGGAAAGGATTATGCTCAGTGAAATAAGTCAGAAATAAAAAGGAAATTATTGAATGGTTTCACTTATAGGAGAAATGTAGAGAAACCAAATAAGGGATCAAGGGAAAAAAGTAACTATAATAAAGTAAAAATCAAAACCATCGGGCAAATATAGATCAGAGAAATTCTATAGGGAAAGAGGAGGGACAAGGATCAGGACAGGGGTGGGAAGAGCACAAGGGACTATGGCATGGGTGAATTGGTGGTGGCAATTTCACAGGGAAAACACATTGTACAAATATGAATGATGATGTAATAAAAACTTCTGACCTCTAATTGCTTATATTCTGATGATAATAAACATAAAACTAACAACAATCATTGCAAATAATTAAATCATATTTCTGAAAGTAATACTAGGAGAAACTCAATAAAAATGAAAATGAAAATTAAACTAAGAGGAATATGGAAGATAAGTCTAAAATTGGGAGCCAACATTTATATCCCACTATTTTAACAAATAAATTTCATAAACTCAATGGTTTACAGCAGAAAAAAATTCTCACTCATACTACATACAGTCTGTGGCAATTTTGAGTCAGCAGTGATTTTGCTCTACATATCTTGTTTATTCAAGTATCAGAAAGCAAGGATGCCATTTTGAAGCAAATGGAGAAACAAAAAACAGGAACAATACTTTTCTCTACAATCTAATCTAACTCTCTAACACACTAGAATTTACCTTTTAGATCTAGAGGTGGAAACAGCAAAGTGTAACTTCTATCATGTTCTATTTTTCAAAACAGGTCTGAAAACTAACCCAGAATTATAGTTCATACAAAGCCACACTGCAAAGGGGCTAATTCTAGTGAGGTAATTAACTAAAGCCATAAATTTGATCAACCTATCAAACCATATGCTTACTTATATACCTACATCACAAGTTGCCTTTAAAGAATATAAGTTCTGAATGAGCAAGAATTTTGTCTATTTTACTAATTGCAGTATCCAAAATCCCTATAATATTATAGGCATACAGCCTGAATGGAGATCTCTGTGATCTATTGTCCTATAACAACTTTATGGAGACTATAAACTCTTTAAGGCTGAACACTCTGAAATCAATCTTTTTTCATTTTCAGTACCCAAAAGAAATTAGACATTAAAAGGGCATGTAGCAAATGTCTCCTGATTTAATAAATAAACAATAAATGACAACATGTCCTAGATAGGAAATGAAAGGAAAATCTCCTAATGGTCCTAGCTAACACTTTTAGATGATTTTTTTCTGATTGTTTTCCTCTGATTCAATAACTTTTTGCAAATTGTCTTTCCAATACCAAACGAAGTTCATGACTTTTGAAACAATCATGCAGCCTTCAGGTGCACATGGAGTATAAATATTGGAGAACAGCATCTGTGTAAGCTATGAAGGAAAAATATGACCATTAAGCTGTACTATGTCCACCTAATTGGAGAGATTAATAGTAATTGTAGAAATTAAACTATAATTTGGTTTCCAGTATTATCCCTCGAGTTTCATTATGATTAGCATGACTCATCCATAATTGCTTCTACCACATGGTTTTGCCAAACTGCCAGACAGATTAACCTATTGGTTTGGTTGAAATCCAAGTCTGTTACAGATGAATGACCTCGAGAGGTAGCATTACTTCTGCTCTAAAGTTATTCTGGAGATAATTTCAATCTTACTCAATTACTCTTTCACTCTCATGTTGACTCCTTGACTTCTCATGGGAGGAGTTTGGAAAAAATCACACTTAGAATTTTCCTGTCTCCTTAGTCTCTCAAAATTAGATGCATTTTATAGAATAATTTTAAAATCCAAAGTACTATTGCTGTGTGCCCTGTGTAAAGATTCAGTGGGCCATGCAATATTATATACTTTTATGTTTATGTATATTTTTTATATCTGTATCATATTTTAGTAAGATAGTGATTATAAAAACCAAAGTGATACTTACATGTATAATCTTACAAAAAATTAAAATACTTAAGAAATACTACATTAAATTTTAAAACTAATGGAAGTATATTTCTTTTCTAATTCATATTACTTTTAAAATCTAACAATCCGAACATTCTTGCGTTAGATTAATAAAATGAATAATCTTTTGCATATTCCCAAATTTTTCAGTCTCAATTGTCCTTTCTTACCCTCTGACAATACTTTCTTACCCTCTGACAATTCCTCTTAACCTCAATTCAATTTAGTGAAAAAGTTTGTGTCATTATTTATACAGTTCTTCATATATGCAGTTTTTCTAACTATAATAAGGAAGAATAATAAAACTTTACATATTTTTTATTCTCTGTATTCTTTGCACTTTATTTTCCTATAAAAGCTGATGTATTTAAATTCTGTAAATCAATGCTCTATATTATTTGAGAATACGCCTTCCTAATACATTCCAAAGTCAATTTATCAATATAGGGAGAAAGTATCACATTACACATACATTGAAAATACAATGGATGACTTCACTGAGGGAACAATGCTTAAAATAATTATTATCCATAGTTATATAAATATCTTTTAGTGAGAGACCAAGCAAATGGCTGTGGTAGGAGACTGATAAGAGACTCACACTATCTAAAGGTTAGTTTTAACTGACTGTCAATGTTTAAAGTTGTACTAAGACAGAGTTTAAGTACTGAATTCAAAAAGGGCTGAATTCATCTGACTATAGAATAACAATGGCATAAACACGCAATCTCTTTTTCAGGCCAATAGCTAAGTTCCCATTTCATGAGCCAGGCATTCCAAAACAAAGCAGAAAGAGATGTGTTGTAGATTAGACTTGCAAATTTCAGAATACATAGTGTCAGTCTAGTGATGTTAAAACATCCATTTAGAATAACTCACAGAGTAACTGTAGCATATTACAAAGTGGAATCATGAATATGCAATCAGCAAATGGTTCTGGAGCCTGATCACCATTTCTGTCAATTACAGCAGTCACTTTCTGTGATGGTACCTTGGCACTTTGACAGTGATTATACCTTTACATGATGTATTGCAGATATTATGCTTCAGTTGTTTACAAATAGAGCCATATCTTACTCTTTCATTCTAAGAATAGTGCGTTTTAAGTAAGGAAAATATTCCTTATAATAAATCTTCCATTTAAGTCACTCATGCATCATCAGATTGGGAATAGTGTACTATGCCACTGTCACATAACAAAAGTAACCTTATAATTCCTCTTTTTATTATTTCTAAAACTGAAGTTATGTGGAGCTTTTTTCAGGGTAAATGAAAAGAAACTGCATAAAGGATTAATTCATAGCATAGTATTCATCACTCTAAAGGACTAGGCTAGTCAAAAGAGAAATTCATTTTTAAATAGAAAGTAAAATTCCAATATAGAGGTATAGGTGTCAAACCGAGCAAAAATTACTTGGTGAAACACATTTGACTTATTCTTTTATCCTACCAGATATCACCATTTGTTCATTTATAACTAGCAACTTTGCTTAAAATGGAACCATAAGTGGTTTGCTTAGATGGCAATTTTCTCTAAAGCTTAGCTGCCTAAAATTCAGAAAAATATATCTGGGACACTACTGGAAAACTCCTCAGTATGTCACTTAATTTTAATCTATGTGTGTATATAAATAAAATTATAATACTTAAGGTTGCTTAAGTGAATGCAAATCTATTCAAAACCTCTAATTATCTACATACTTGCTATACATACAGATATTATGCATGAATGTTATACTCAATTATTTGTAATTTTGATCTAGTTAAAACTTTATAGATTTAATATCTTACATTTGTCTATTCATTCAAGAAGTCCAGAAATGCATAGTTATGGAATAATATAACTACAATAAACTGTGGAAGCCATATTGTTAAATCACTTTACTGTCACCACTTTCCTGTGCAGAAGTTTTTCAGAAGAAAATGGAATTTGCTACAGGTCACGAAAGTAGGGTCAAAACCAGATAATCAAATCAGAACTATAATTTTGTAATCAAGTATCATTTTTACCAAATCACAGTCTTTTTGATATGTTTAATGTAATGGTATAGAGAAGGAGGGAGGTAAAAGGGGGGAAAGCAAACAATGTGACTATAGCCTTAAAGGTAAACACTGAGTTGTCAAAAGATCTAGGTCTTATAATGTTCCCTCACAATAATGGTATATTCCTTTTAGACAAGGTGATCTAAACTCTGGTGTAAGATATTAAACAAAGCCTTAGAAAAATGAACTGAGTTCAGAATTTCTAAAAGTAAGTGCTAACGTTTCAGCTCATCTTTTTTGGTAACATTTCTCCACAGTCTGCCTCTATTAGAGGTTATATCTTACAAAATAACCACTCACAAAATAGTACTCATTTGGGGAAATGATTTCTATCCAATGGGAAAATAAGTGAAAAGGTTTTTTCAGAGAAAAGAGAATATGAAAGCTGCTGCCCAAATATGAATAATATGAAGAAACAATGTTGTAGCAATTCTACTCCACAGGTGAGAGGCAGAAGAAAATAGAAAATAGTATGTAAAAAGTATGCAAAGTACTCAATTGTGAAAAAAAGGTACTTGTAAATTAAGAGTTACTCTTGATCACAAAATCTAGAGCAATTTGGTCAAAAATCATTAATATTAGATTTCAAACATAAAGTTAAAAAATAAATTTATAATAGAGATTGCACACATACAAAACCAGAAAACACAAAAGAATCATCTCAAACTGACAGATAGACTAGGAAGAGCAATGACTAGTATAGTCACTACTGAGACCTTTTCATAGAAGAAAAGATTATTCTAACCAATGTAATTTCACTACAAGGTCACTCAGAACGTGATGAAGACATGTGTGGTCTTAAATATGTTAAAAGACAAGAGAAAACACTGTCATAGAGACATCATAATCAGATGCAAGTATAAAACTGTTACTGGAATTATAAAAGAGAATTTAAAATAACCATGATTCATGTATTAATGTTTCTAATGGAATAAGTAGAAAAAGATGCAAGAACCAATGGCTTATGGGAAGATAGAAGTATAAATTATAAGAAATAGAAAAGAAAGGTTGAAAATAAATAAAACACTCTAATAGAAATAGAATTTCTAGTAGAAATTATGTGTTAATTAATAATCTGGACATGGCCAAAAAAAAAAATAGAATCAGTGATCTTAAACTTGTAAGTCAATAGAAATTTCTCAAATTCAAAAAAAAATAATGTAAAACCAGAAAGGTATAATATAGACATAACTGCAATATTAGAAAGAGGAGGGGATAATGAAGAGGAAAAAACATTTAAAATTATACTAAAACTAAAACTCACAGCCACTGGATCACAGTGCCAGGGATCTCAAAGAACACCAAGCAAAATCAATAAAAAAAATTTACACCTGAACATATCATTTGCAAACTACAGATAACTGAAAACAATGAGAAACTCTTACAAGAAGCCACAAATCTTACAAGAAGCTGTAAGTTCAACTATTGAGGAACTAAGTTAATAATTTAACTCATACCATCAGAATCATGTAAGCAAGAAGTAAAATATTTAGAGTTGAAAGAAAAAAATGCTATAACCTTAGAATTCTGTATTTGATGAAACTACCTTTAAAAGTGGAGAAATGTAGTTATGCTCATTTCACAACAATACAATCAAATGGCAGGCCACATATGGATAGTGGTCCCAAAAGTTATATGGTATAGGCAGGGGGTGCAGTAGGCCAGACCATATATATATGCTGGTGGAGTTACATTTTATATTCACAATGACAAAATTGTCTAACAATGATTCCTATTGTCAAATGATAGCACATGACTGTAAAGAATTTCTCTGAAAATCATAACTGAGGTAAACTATTGTCAGGAGATCTACTCTGAAGAAATGTTAAAATAAGATCCCCAGGTATAAGGATACACCTGGTTGCCTAAGGATTGAGCACTGTCACCCCTGTAGCCCAACTCTGCAGCCTGAGTTCCCCATTCTCCAGCCAGGGACCTGCCCAGATGGCACAGCAGATCTGTCCTGTTTGCCCACTGCTCCCCTCAGCAGTGTATTTCAGTCAATTCATCTGTTCTGCTTCCCACTCTGTAGTGAAACCTCTCACCCTCAGCACCTCTGATGTACACCCCAGTTCTTCTACACAAAAATAAATAAAAAAGAAAAGAAGAGCATCAGCAAAGGAGAAAATGAATGGAAAACAAATCTTTCACATTTTGTATTCTCAAATTATCAAATAAATGCACCAGACAATTACAGGCAATTATCACGGATAAGTTAAATGAATGAGATCGGTGAGCTAAGAGAAGTGAAGAAGAAATAAGGACTACTCCATTACAAGTTTTTATACTATCCATGAAGCAGTATAGTATTATTTGACAAGGAACTTAGATTTGTTAAAAATACATACTTCTCACTCATAAACAAATGCATTTTTAAAAACTCTAAGGCAACCAGCAAAATTGTTTTAAAGGAGCATAGTAGATATAATACAGGAAGACAGAAAATGAAATTATATGAAATATTCAATTTTGTCCAGATCAAGCACAGAAAAAGATGCAATGAATAGAAACAGTTTCCAAATATGGTAAATATTAACGCACCTTTATAAATAATCATTCTAAGTGTGTGTGGCCTAAATATACAGAGACTACCATACTGGATAAAATATAAGACCAAATTCTATGTTTTTTATAAGAATCCCTCTTTAAAAATAAAGGATCAGACAGGTTAAATGTAACAGGATAGAGGAAAATGTTTCATGATAACATTTATACAAAGAAATGTGAAGAAACTACATTGATTTCAGATGAAATAGAGGTTAAAATTAGGAACATTGTCAGGGATGATGAGGCAAATTATATAATTATGAAAGTAATTTCTCTAGGAAGACAACAATTCTAAGCATATACGTACTTAACAATAGAGAATCAAAATGTGTGAACTTATTGGTTTAATAAGACTGAGACAAATCCACTGATAGACTTAGTACCCCTCTTGAAGTACTGATCAAGCAAGCTAAAAAGCAATAAGGATGTGGTTTACTTATTATCAATTTACTTGATATAATTGGCATTTAGAGAATACTCATAAACAATAGACGCATATTTCCACCAGTAATGTCACACTTATTGTTAGAAACTGGACACATCCCCCCTAAGATAGGCAATTAGGGAGCAATATCTTTCCTCACCATTCCTACTTAACATATACTTGAAATCTTGGCTAGTAAAATAACTGGCCCCTCTCCCAAGAAAGTAAATAAGCTACACCACTGAGAAGGAAGAAATAAAACACTTTGCACATGACATAATTGTAGAGGGGAAAAATAGCACCTCAAAATTACTAGAACTGATTAGAAAATGCTGGATATGAGATTACTGTAAAAATTTAACTGCTTTTTTATATAAAATTAATGAATAATCAGAATATCAAAACTTAAAAAAATACAAAATTTAAAATATTTAGGTAAAAATTTAATAAAATATGTACAGCATTTACACACATAAGTTACAGAGCTATGTGAAATAAATTATTGGAAATCTAAATGGAGAGAGCGTCTATGTTCATGGATTAAAAGGCTCAATATTTTAAAAATATTGGTTATGTAAGTTTATATGAAAAGTTACCAGATTTGTAATCATGACAATGTGACAGCACCAAAGAATAGACACTTAAATTAATGGAACAGAGTAGAAAGTCCAGAAATAGGCCTGCCCAACAAAAATCAAGTGATTTTTGACAAAGGAACAAAGGCAATTCAAGGACCCGGAAACCATCTGCTCTATATAAGTTCTGCCATTGACCACATCAAGACAAAGCATACTCTAGTGCATAAGACCTTTAATGAAAAGGAGCTTTAACACAATTAGTGTGAAATATAAAGAGAAGGGGAAGAGTAGATAATGTAGTTTCCAAATAAAGCACCCAAAGTTACCTATCCCCTCTTGAGTAAAATGCCCAACTAAAAAGGGTTGGCCTAAATCAGAGCAGCTGAAGTCCAACTTCTTGCTACAACTCTAAAGTACCTTCTGGTGGGGACCCATATGAAAAGGTGGAGTGACCAGACAAGTCTGGAAGAAGAAGAGCAAAATCAAAATCAAAATCAAAGCTGTCATTGCTAAACTCTCCACGGGTCTCTCACCCATGTCTGTTTCTTCCCCAAGTGCCTGGTACAAGTCCAAGGCCAAGAAGCAAATGCAGCTTCTTCTCATACCTCTGCTCTGTGTGCCTCCTCCAGGCCTCCTATTTGCTCTCCAGCCTTCTTTCTTTCTCTCAGTCTCCTCTGCAGTTCCTCTTCTCCCTCCTTAGCGCTACCTTTTCTTTGGGTGGGGAAGAGAACCTGAAACCTCCCCTTTCCCTGGTCACTACTCTGTAACATCACCAAAGGGGAAAAAATGACAAATGCATGGAAAGAATATCAGCACTATTTCTTTAGGCTGTTGTAAATTAAAACTACTACACACCTATTGAAGAGACTACATTCAAAAAGCTAACATTGCCATTTCCTGGCAAGGATGCAACAGGAACTCATCACTGGTGTGAATGACTAATAGTGCAACCACTTTGGAATACAGTTTGGCAGTTTCTTACAAAGCTAAACATAAACTATTTGGTTCAGCAATCATATGCCTAAATATTTACCCAACTGATATGAAAACTTATGTCTACACAAAAACCTAAATAGATTTATAACAACTTTATTCATAAACACACACACACTCTCTCTCTCTCTCTCTCACACACACACACACACAGAGGTGTATTCCAGATATCCTTCAATAGATAAATGGTAAACATATTGTGCTATATGAAATAATGGAATATTATTTAGCAATTAAAAATAAGCTATCAAACATGAAAAGTCATGAATGAATTTTAAGTAGATTATGTTAAGTGGAAGAAGTTAGTCTGAAAAGCTCCATAACATAGGATGCCAATTATCATATTAAGGGAGGAAGAACTGTGGAGAAGCAAAAAGAAGAGTAAACAGGAGCTGGGGAGGAGAGAGTTTGGATAAGTGAAACTTGGATAAGTGAAACACAGGGGATTTTAGGATTATAAAATTATTCTGCATAATACCATGCATTTGTATGTTATATGTAATGACTGTAATTACACTATATATTTGCAAAAAAAAAAAAAACCCACAGAATTCTGCAGCAAAAAGAGTGAGCCTTAATGTGTGCAAATTAAACAGAAATCATTCACAAGACTAAGATGGCCCAAAATGAAATGCAAACATCAACAAAACTACCTGTATTACAAATGGATAAACAAACTTACTTAATTGGGTGGGGAAATGATTATTAAATAACTTGGGAAATGAGAATCTATTTTTAAGCCCTGTTCTCTCATAACTTCTAGTCAGCTCATTGTGGAGGACAGCATGGGCAAGTTCAAGTTGGGCATCTCCAAAAGCCTGCAGCCCCCAAGCACAAGCTGCTGGCATGCACTCTGGGTGTGAAGCAGTTGGTGGTGGTCATCAACAAGATGGCTCCATCTGGCCCCCTATGTTGTTTCCAAGAGATCTTCAAGGAAGTGGGGGTCTACATTAAGAAGACAGGCTACCATCCTGGCTTCACAGTCCTTGCTTCCATTACCTGGAGGTATGGGGAACGACATGCTGGAGCCCAACACCAACATGCCCTGGTTTAGGATTGGAAGGTCGAGAGGAAGGAAGGGAATGCCATCAAGTGTCTCTCCCTGAGGTATTGTGCTCCATCATTTCACCCACTCAGTCAAGTCTCTGTGGCTGCCTGTGCAGAACATGTGCAAATTGGAAGCACCAGTCACACAGCTTGTGGGCAATGTGAAGAATGGTGTTTGTTAAGGTGTGATGGTGGTCACCCTTTGCCCTGCCAGCCTCACTACAAAATCTATGGAAATGTACCATGAGGCAGTGTATGCCTGAAGTCTGCCTGGGACAATATGGGTGTAACATGAAAAATGTGTCTGTGAAGAACATTTGGCTTGGAATGTGACTGGAGATAGTCAGTCACCCCCCTTCAGCCCTCGAAGAGGCCGCTTTGTTGTTCAGATGATGGTGTCGAACCATCTGCAACTGACCCACTATGGTTGTCCAGTTGTGCAAGGGTGCTGATGCCACATGGCTCACAGCCCCCACAAGTTTGCTGAGATGAGAGAAAAGTACCACTAGAGCACAGGCAAAAAGCTGTGCCCAAAAAACCTCAAGGCCCTGAAGAGGGTGAATGCAGCCACTGTGCATACTGTCCTGGGCAAGTCTATGTGTGTGGAGACCTTCTCTAAGTACGAATTTATAGGTCCTTTTTGCCATGTGAAACTGAGACAAACAGTGGCATACCAGGCAGGGATAAAAAATCCACTCCTGGCAAGTTTACTAAATTCATGGCAGAGGTCAACAAGAGATGAAGCATGACCCTATAGTCCTCAGTAGTCTACACTATAAAAATTAACATTCTTCGTATTTACTGAGAACAATTTATAAAAAAACCCAACTAGAAAAAAATATATATACACAGAAGAAAACAAGAAATAGAGACATAAAACTCTCATCAAAGCAAAAATTAGTTCTTTGAAAAATCTACAAAGTTAATGAACCCCAGGTTATATGATGACATGAAAAGAGAAAAACAAATATAAAAAAGAATAGGGTACATCCTAAAAACTATCTAATACATAATGTGAGCATTTCAACTAATTTTAAGCCCAGATGACCTCACTAGTGATTTTTCTAAATAATTAAAGAAGAAATAATACCAATTATTTACAAATCCTTAAAAAATATAGAAAAGGAGTAAATGCATTTGCAATTCATTTTTTGAGCTGAAAATAAACTCTTGGCAAGACAGGAAAAAGTTACAGGTGGCTATCTCTAATGAGAAAATTTTAAAAATATTGAAGAAAATATTAGTGACTGGAACCCATCCATATAGGAAAAGGGTAAAACATCATGAAAAAGTGGCATGCATGTATTCTAGGAATGAGAGTTTGGTTTAAAATTCAATTTTTTAATAGACATAATTCAACACATTAAAAAGTTGAGGACACATAATCATGTCAATAAAATTCAAAACCTCTTTAGGATTAAAATATACTTGAAGGAGAAAGGAAATTTAATCTGAAAAAGATCATTTAGAAATCATCAGCTAACATTATACTGAATCGTGTAATACAGAATACTTTCCCACTGTGTACAGACTCCAGACATACATGTCCACCCTCAGTCCTCATGTCAGCTCACAAACTAACTGACCCCCAAAAAACAAATACAGGCTCCGAACTTTGGAATAGGTTACATTACATGCTGGCCCAGATTCTTCACCCTCTCTAGATCTTTGCATTTTAAATGTAACTTTCACATTCTCATCTACTTTAGAACAGAGAATACCTGGCGGAAACATTGTGCTCAGTCATGAAATAAATACACTTTGGCCAGTTGTTAACAAACCAGCAGCTTGGCCAGGGTGTTAGCAAACAATATACACACCAGGGAGTTTAAGGGATGTGGAATAGAAAAATGATACCTTCTAGTCAGTCGGTGGTGCTCATAGCCAACTCAATGGTAAAAGGGAAGCTTTCCAGTTTCTACCCCCTAACTTCCTCAACAGACTGCTGGGAATGGAGGGTGGAGTAGGGCTGCTGTGCTAACCTTAAGATTGGAGGCTGGTAGGCCTCACATTCTTGCATTTTTAGCTTTGGCTTTTGTCTGGTCTCCATTTACCCACTCAGATGACACTGCTGGAAAACAACTATATTTGGTCACATGCTAGCCAATTAATCTCTCTTTGTCCTTCTTCTTTTCACTTTCATTATAAATAAACCTTGTTTTTTTTTCTTAATTTCTGTGTGTCTTCTTTTGGGTCTTTTCCTGTGTTTTTAAGCACACAGATGAGAACTCATAACCCAGGTCACATTCACTTCCCTGGACTTACCCTGTAACAGCTCACACAGTTGCACTCATTGTCTTTGCACCTCTACTTCCATCTGAAAGCTTGCCCCATCTATTGTGTTGGAAAACATAAGAAACATATAGAGGGGAGAAACATAAGTTGCTGAGCTGCAGCGCTCCAGCTGGTAGCAACCTACCTCAGGAAATAGCCAACCAACTCCAGTTACGTGAGCTAATTCAGTGAAGACCAGAAAAAAATTCTCAAACTTTGATTTTTCAAATTTGCAAATATTTAGTAGGCCAGTGAGTTTTAACAGCTTTCTGTACAACATTCTGTGGTAGTACATAATTAATACATAGAAGGAAAGTAAAAGTATTTCTGTATGTAGAGTATCCAAAAGAATCTGTAAACCATTATAATTCACAAAAGAATTATAGAAGTTGACTAGATCTTAGGTTAACAAAAAAAATCAATTGTACTTACTATCATCGAATATTTGTAAATGAAAATTTTAAAACAGAATTTAAAATATGAAATGCACATACTTAGAAATATTTCTAATAATTCTGAAATCATTAGAGTTCAATAAGGTTCATATTAAGATATCAAATAACACAAAATTGATCTACAAATTCAAGGCAATTGCAATGAACACGCAGCAAATTTTTGGTGGAAGGTGATGAATTGAACAAACTTTCTAGAAAAGTTATGTCACCTTAAAAAATGAAAATAGAGGCCTCCCTGGTGGTGCAAGGGGTTAATTCTCACCACTCTAAAACTATCAGCAGCCACTGCAGCATGAGTTCGATCCCCAGCCAGGGACCTGACACACATGGCACCACAGAGCTTTCCTTTCTCACCTGCTGCAACCCTCAGCGGTGTGTTTCAGTCTAACCACCTGTCTACTCCCCACTCTGTCTCTGGTGACTCTTCCTACCCTCCTACACCTCTGGACTGTACCCCAGTTCTCATAAGCATAAATGCATAAATAAATAAATCTTTTTTTTTAAAGAAAATAACAATAAAAGTTTTACATTCCCAATTTCAAGACATTGTAATGTTACATTAAATAGTTAACAGCAAAGCGTCAATAGGTCAATCAAAGAGAAAAGAACACCTACAAAATGTAGCCACACATATATAATCGTCATTTGAATAATCTGATTAGTGGGGGAAAACAATGGCCATTCTCTAAGTGATACTAGAATGACAGGTTAGTCATATAGAAATATTATGAATCTTAATACCTATCCCATACCACACTGAAAAATTAATTTGAGTTTGATCTTAGACCTAAATATTGATGTTATAATGAAGGAGAACATTCCTATACCTCTGGATTCTTCTAAGTTGGCAAATAATCAAAAGGGACCATTCTTAGAACAATTTTTGAAAACACTTTACATTTTCTACTAAAACAGAATATAGTCTACTGTGGGATACAGCAACTCCTTTCAATAATAATACAGTAACACTAGAGCAGTTTCATTAAGAATAGTCAAAACCTAGAAACGATTCAAATATTCAAGGAGAGCAGAAAAAACAAATTGGTATTTTCATACAATGTAATACTACACAATAATATGCACATTAAAAGAAACTACTAATAATTGGCAACATCAATGACTCTCTAAAATTCTTGGTGTACAAAAGAAGTCAGACACACACAAAAGTGATCTATATTTCTTATTGGAGAATTATCTATTTAGATCTTCTGCCCATATATATTTTTAAAGATTTATTATTTATGCATAGAAGAACTGGAGTGTAAGCCATAGGTTTGGGAGTCGAGAGGATTCACCAGAGACGAAATGGGGAGCAAAATGGACTGCAATACACTGCTGAGGGGAGCAGCAGATGAGATAAGGAGAGGTCTGCTTCACCATGTGGATCACCTCCCTGGCTGGGATTGAACTCATGCTGCACTGGCTGCAGATAGCTTCATAGTGCTGCATTTTAAACCATTGTGCCACCAGGGAGGCCTCATTGATTTTTTGGGGAAAAAATCATCAATTATCAGGTTTTCTAGTTATTGAATATACTGCACGACCATGTTCTTCTCTTTTTTCTCTCTCTGAATCATCTGCACTCTTAATAATGCCAAACGTGTGAAAGCATTTGTTTTAATACTAACAACCATAATGGCCTCTATCCCTTTTTAAGCACAACTGAGCCTGCATAAAGAGCTCTTTCCAGAGAGCTATGTAGGAGCTGGACCATGCAGGATTGGGAATTTGTTATCAGTTAGTCATTTATAAATAGGAACCAGAGACAATATCTTATTTCCAAAACAATTTGCTGCATCCATTCTGGTGCGCTGAGCTTAGGGAACTGTTACAAACAGTTTTCTGTAGAAAGACAGAAAATTATAAAGACTGGTACGAAGAAATCCGAGTGACAGCCTGCAGCTTTGTTACAAGTATCACCTGATTGAGGGGCCGTCTGTCTTCAATACTCATGTGTGCTATATCTTGGACTGAAGTGGGAGAAAATTAGAGAACTTTCAAAATGAAAACTGATTTCATAAATTACAGCCCAGAAAATAACAAAAAGAGCTGTCATGCCCTTTAGCAGCTTTTCCTTTAATTTCTGCAGAATCTTTTGTCTTCAACCTTTGAGCCTCACTATTGTCTCTATTGTACTCAAAAGAGGGCTTTTTTCTTCAGTGCAAGTGCTTGAAAAGATACATGATGATTTTTGTGCTGATTAGAGAGGAACTTGCATGTGCAGATAACTCTTGTAAGACCATAAATTTTACAAAACAGAATATATGAAAGTCCAAAAACCACGAAAACCAAAGGATGACTGTTATCAAAAATACAGTTCTTCCTCGCAAGATTTAATAAGCACCTGAATGAGGAAGGACGATGCATTACCCTGCCCTTAAGATGCCAGTTACCTAGAACTGTGGCAATTATCAGGTCTGCTTGGGTAAAAATTACACTGTCTCGAACTCCATATTTGACAATGTATCACATAAATATAGAGAAAATATTATTAAATTCTTATGTGATAAAGTTTTATTTCTAAATATATCATTATCATTTGTTGTTTTTATTTTAAAACATGCCTTTTGTCCAAACCCAGTAAGTAAAACAAAGTAAAGGGAAATTATATATTGTTATTTAAAAGTTTGAATTACTGTCCTTTTACGTAATCATTCATATATTTAGGCATTTACTCACACAAGAGTCACACATCCAGTGCATTGATGCATGAGGCAAGGCAAGGAACGGAATGAAGAATCAATGCCCATCTACCTAGGAGGAATTTAGGTGACATGCCACACACACTGCAATAGATTTGTTTATGAATGAAGTCTCCTCTAAGGGAAGTTTAGAATGCACCACTATCATGCAATTGTTACCATCAAATATAAAAGTTTTTGCTCATGAGAAAACAAATCACATCATTTGATTTTGTGAATAATTTCTAAAAACTGAAGTAGACTACAAATGGATTTAAATCAGATAGATATACAGGAGCAAAGAAAGTTTTCCTGAAACATACCCAGACATTTGGAGCAAAAATTGCTATTAAAAGATCATCTTTCTAGAACATTTTGTGCATGTTTGCATAGGCAAACAGAGTTATACAGTTGATGTCTTCACTGGTTGTAAAGACTTGAATTGATTGTATTTTTTCCTTAATAATCTGTAAATGCAAAACCATTGTTTAGCTGTTGATGTGACTAGACTTGTGTGAAAGACTAGACTTCTAACAACTTCTTACTCCATAACAATCCCAGGATTATTTATCATCTTGTTTAATCATACATAAATGATTTTGAGACACATGGCAGACAGCAAAGAACATTATTTGATGACTGTTTTCATCTTACAGATGGCCATGCCTTCTTTATCAGTGTATATCCAGACATAAATGTTAAATTACTTATGTATGCATCAGAAGCCTATTTTGTTTTATTTCTGTTTTTGCTTTTGGTTTATACCATTTCTCCAAATAATTTACACGTTCTACTAACATATTCTTAACAGGGGAGAAGTGTTTTGTGTTCACTCATCAAAAACATCATGCTAGACATGATGGAAATCCAAACCTTTTAAAACTAGAAAAATGAGTGTGGTCTGGAATAATATTAAACATTTTTTAAAGGTTTTGCATATTGATTAATACTTGCCAGAAAAACAGAATTGTTTTGGCTGAAAAAGTAAAATCATAGCTATTTTGGACATTCCCCAAAATAAATGCCTCACTGCCTTCATCATGGGTAGAATAAAATATGATCACATTTGTTTTGGAAAGGAGAATCTTTCTTCTCACTTGAGAAATTACAGTTTTCAACATAAATGTTTCTTTTCATCAAAATAAACCTTAATCATTCCATTTTCATCAACTGTTTCCAAAATGGGCACCCAAAAGATGCTGCACATAGTAAATACTTTCCTTTTACAGTTGTACCAGTAGTTTATAATGCAATATTGACTTTTTTCCTTACTACTATGTTGTGATTATTGTTTAAATAGTATTTTGTCCTTGGCATTAATTTCCTAAAATATCAAGGGAATTTTCAAGGGTTCTGTTGGTTTAGTTTAGTTTCTCTATTTTCCAGCAATCCATTACTCTTTTCTTAAAAGGAAAACAAAAATCAACTCAGAGTGCTTTTGCTAACAAAAATACATACATTTACATATATATATAGAGAGAGAAAGGTGAAATTTATACAGTGAAATATATAGATCTTTGTTGTTCAAAGAGTTGTAATGACAATATTCATTCATTCTTGTAACAGTTAAAATAGTTCAATCATGCTACCTTCCGGTCAATTCCCGTATCACACAGGCAGTCACTGATGTGATTTCTGTCCCTATAGTTTCATCTAACTTTTGAACTTCATCTATAACAGAAGATGTACTCTATTCTTCTTTTCTGCCCAGCTTCTTCCGCTCATGATATTTTTGCAATTCATCCATGTTGTCACATGCATCAGCAGTTCCTTCTTTATTTACTTCTATGCATTCTCCTACTTGTGAATATTTGATTGTTTTGATTTTGAGCTTATAAAAAATTAGAATATGTTACTCCAAATTATACCACTTTGGTATAAGTATTATGTTGATATGGAAGCAAATGAGAATCAACAGATATATAATGAAGTCTTCTTCCTGAAAGTTCATGAAAGTTCCCAAAGTTCACGAAAGGAGACACTGCTGAGGAATAACTGCCATAAATCCTCTCTTGAGGAAGTGTCTTGACTATGAAGATGATGGAAAATTAGGGCTCAGTATGATAGACCTGTACCAAAAAAAAAAATCTTAACTCTGGTAGTGTACTTCACAGCTTGCTCCCTTTGGAAGTCTAAAGTCACTCTTCCTTTGTCTTTTTAATTAGTCCTGATGCATTGTTCTTTGTTAAGATGATCTATAAACCCCGACTTCTAACCACCTCTCTGAGTTACTCACCATGTTATGTATACTGAACTGTTTAATAAATTGTGTTTGTTTTCTCTTGTTTATCTGTTTCCTGTCAGTGTAACTTGCGGGTCCCAGACAGAGATCTACTAAGACAGAGTGGGGAGGAGAGGGGAATTGTTTTCCTCCTTTACAGTCTATTTGGTTCAAAGTTGTTATAAACATTTTAACATGTGTCTTTGGGCATATATGTGTTCCTTCCTCCTCAGCAATTCCCACAAAATGACTCATAGTCTCAGTGTATGTTGTTCTTCAGACATTGGTGATCAGTTGTCTCCAGTGATTAGTCTATTTTATATACAAGCACTATCTATCTATATATATGTATATATATTATATATAAGCAATATAGTCTATTTTTATATGTAAGCAATATACAAGAGTCCACACTTGTACACCATCTCTAGCATTTACGATTGTCATTTTTTTGAATTTGAACCATTCTAGTTGGTTTGAGGAAATACCTCATAGTGGTGAATAAATTGCATT
Organism: Galemys pyrenaicus; assembly: GCA_019455555.1. Classification (NCBI taxonomy): domain Eukaryota; kingdom Metazoa; phylum Chordata; class Mammalia; order Eulipotyphla; family Talpidae; genus Galemys; species Galemys pyrenaicus. Next base: position 855,070 of record JAGFMF010012185.1, on the reverse strand, counting down.
TCCTTAATGAATTATTTTTGATGACATTTTCTTGAATGTACAGCAATATGTATATCTTATACATATATCTCATAAAACTATTTTTGATTGTTTGACTTATCATTCATCTATAAAAAAGTTTTTACATTTTGGATACAAATTCCTTAGTTATGTATATGTGTAGGGTAGTGCAAATTTTTCTGTCTTTCCTTTTCATTGTTTTTATGATGTTTTGATAAATAGCATCTTTTATTTTGAATGGAGTCCAGTTTAGCAGGGTTTTTTTTAATGGTTAGTAATTTTTTATGTTCATTGAGATCATGAAAATATTCTCCTATGTTTTCTTTAGAAACTCTAAATTTTTAGCTTTAGCTTTAATTTTTAAATGCCCAGTGCTACAGTACTACTTATTAAAACTATTGCCTTTTTTCCATTGAATTATCTTGATCTCTTGCTTATGTAAAGAATCTTTGCCCTGGTCTATTGATTTGTTTTTTTTATTCATAAGTCTATAGAATTCTTGTTTTATACTTATGATTTGAAATTTAAGTAGCTAACCTCTTCTTGCTTTGTTTTTTTTTTCCCCAAGCCTGATTTGGCTAGTTAAGGTTCATGGCACATCCACATAAACTTCAGAAAAGAACCATGTTAGAGTTTTTATCAAATTACATTGTATCTATAGGTCAATTCTGGGATAATTAAATGTTCACAATACTTGATCTTGTGATTCACACATATATCATATTTATGAACTACATGTATTTATATGTTTATATATATTTAGATATTAGTTTATATATATATTTAGATATATATATGTATTTATATACATCGGAGAGACTGTTATTCACTATGTCCAATCTACTCACCCCTCCACTTTCCCCACTCTTGGAATCAGGCAGGATTATGTTATTAGTGCACAGGAGCAAAAATCTGCCACTACAAAACATGCCTTTTTGATAAAAGGTTGATTTCATGGGAAAGGTTTTGAAGGCTGGGTGGAGCTAGCCTTTGAAAAAGATACATGCATATAAATGTCACTCTATAGGGCAGCTACCAAGACAACTTAAACTCCTTTTTCTTTTCAGTGGAGAAAAATAACTTAAAACAGCATAACTTTGTCTACTGTGTTCTTAGTAACCACCCTAACTGGCTTTCCCTCCACCTCTAACCACACCAAAGTTCTACTCTCCTAGCTAGACTATTTAAGATGGCGTTTAAAGCCATTTGGGTGAATGTGTCTCTGCCATGTACACAGGAGTTACACATATTGTTATTATTAAGCTACACTTGACTTTTTCTTTTATGAATCTGTCTGATGCTTGTTTGATTATTTGCCAGCCTAGAAGAACAAAAGAGCAACAGGATGAGTTACTTTGTGCTCTGACACTAGTTTTTGATCAATGGGTTATAAGTAGAAGTTACCTGTGTCTTTCTCCAGTCAAAACAGAAGAGCTGCTACATGAATCTTTAGCTCATTTACTCCTCTTCTATAAGAGGAGTAAATAATAAACAGCGAACATGGGATTCTAAGTCTCCAGATGATACAATTAAAATATAGCAGTACTAACTGACTTTGCAAGTCTTTGTGGAGAAACAACACCCTCCCAGCAATGACTCACATTATATGTGTACCAGACAGAAAATAAAATTTATTCTACGAAGTCACTGAAGCTTTAGTAGTAACCACTGGTTACTACAGAGTAGGGCAGCCAATTCTGACAAATACATTATGGAATTTTGGTCTATAACATTCCTATCACAAATCAAATTAAAATAATTGATCTTTGCATAGATCAGTGGGGGATTTTTATAACACATTGGCCAAAGATGCACACTGAATAAATAACAACAACATAATGTATGTGATCCAAAGCATAACGATGGAAAGAAAACAGTTTCCTGTAATTGCTAGCAATTGTGAAAGTTCATAGCTGTCACCTTTAATGCTGCAGTTTAGGGAATCGTCTCCAAAAAAAGCAACTTCAAACAAAATAATTTTATCCTTTCATTCTCTTTCTTTCTCTCTCTCTCTCTCTCTATATATATATATATATGTATATATGTATATAGAGAGATTTCTAGATATATATCTCAATATATATTTCTATATATCGATATATAAATAGAGAATTGAATATATCCTAGCTTATTCTTTTTTTAAGGGTTTATTTATTTATGCATACAAAAACTGGGGTACAGGCTAGACCAGAGGTGTAGGGGGTGAGAGAATTCACATGAGACAGAGTAGGAAACAGAACAGGCAGACAGACTGAAGTACACTGATGAGGGGAGCAGCCGGTGAGACAGGAGAGGTCTGCTACACCATATGGGTCACCTCCCTGCCTGGGGATTGAACTCATGTTGCAGTGGCTGCAGATAGTTTCATAGTGCTATGACTTAACCCTTGTGCCACCAGGGAGCACCAATCCTAGCTTATTCTATGAAGAAAATAGCTAAGCTGCTATTTTCATTAAATATTTATATTTAGTGATATAAATATTAATATATCTGTATTTAAATGAAACTCAGTAATCATATATAAGGACAATCTGCATATAAAAATTCCATTAAAATTTGATTTCACTATTTCCCCTTTATCATGTTTGAAATCTTTCACCTTTTTATTATTTTACCTTTCTATGTACAACAATTAAGGTCCAATAAACTGGACAAAGGTAAGAAGCCAGAGGATGAAGGAGATAAGGGCTAGCTTGGTGCAGATTGGTGGATGATTATTTGCCATGTGATCAGTTCCTTTAGACAAACAAAAGTGGTTGTAAGTTGAAAACCTGTATTAAAATGACTTGCTATTTAGAGACAATCCTCTTTACCACATAGGAAAGAGAACAAGTATCAAATATAAAATTCTACATTTTCTTTCTTTGAACGACCTTTACTTGAATTGAACTACCCCACCAGACACCTGGGGAGAAGATAACACCTCTGTTGAATAACTAACTTAGGTCAACTTCTATTTTCAGTTCTAGCTTAATCCATTAATGGAGAAAGGAAGGCAACAATTTCAAAAAAGAAAATTCTCAAAGGGAAGGATGACATTTTCTTTTTGTTATTGTTATTAATTCACCTTATTGTTAATATAGTTTAAAGGTAAAGAGGGTTACCCTGGACCTGTCTATTGCTAGATAAAGAAAAGGCCCAAGATATGGTAAATGTAAGGATACTAAGGCTGTCCAAACACTGCTGCCTCTGGGATTCAAATTACAGATACTGCTTCAGCTTTGATTTTGTTAACTGCCTGGATAATGACACTCCACATATCTACAAAATCTATATTGTGCCTTGTCTATGTGCGAGCTGTCAAAGATGTCGCACTTGCTAATTCATGGACTATTTATCTTTGTGTTTACGCTCCAACAAAATGATGGTTGTTTAATTATACTACAAATGAGTTTTACCAGCCAATTGTATGGCAGATGTTATTTACTCCCGGAACAACTGTCAAAAGACCAAAGCACACATCTAACAAATCAAAATGTACCATGTAAGTTTCATTCCACAGGCCGTCCCCCTCTAACATCTAGCCATGGGCACTGCATTGTGGTGATAATGGGAGGGGAAACAACATTGAGTATAATAGCCCTCCAGAAATCTGCTTGTCAGTAATAAGAATTAAAAGAGATGTAACTGGGTATATTCTACCTGGAATGGATACAAGAAACTGTCAATAATCCCTTAGCAAATTTTTCAAATTTTCTATATTTTTATATTAGAGCAATTACCAAGTAATTCCTTGATGGCATGTGGGGAAAAGAATATACCCACCTTGGGCCCTCCCTGTGGCACAATGGGTTGAGCAACATGCTATGAAGCAAACAGCAGCCATTGCAGCACAAGTTCGATCCCTGCTCCAGTCAGGGAGGGAACCCACATGTCACAGCAGACCTTTCCTGCATTGCCCGCTGCTCCTCTCAACAGTGTATTTTGGTCCATCTGCCTGTTCTGCTCCCCACTCTGTCTCTGGTGGATCCTCTCATCCCCCCACACACACCTCTGGTCTGTACCCCAGTGTTTGTATGCATCAATAATAAAATCTTTTTTTTTAAAAAAAGAATATACCCATCTTCTTTACTCACATGGTAACTGAGCTATAGTCAATGAAACCAACCACATATTTCTTCCAACCACATTTGTGATGCTATAAAGGTGGAAAGAATGCCCTTAACTAGATGGTTGCCTTAACTTGAATTCAGGAAGCATGCTATGATAAATTTGTTCTGTGTATTATTTAAATTTTGTTAAGACTGTGGGAGCATTTTATTATGCCTAACACTTGTTTCAAATAAAACTTGCCTGAGAGCTCTGTTGTGGTCCTCTTTTATGGAGTGTGTTGGTATCATGCCAAGGTTTTTAATAAGGAGAGAAAATAAGAACTCTTAAAAGTTTAAAGCCCAATAATCTTGAACTAAAATCTGATTAAGTACAAAATAAACTATCTACAATTAAATGATTCAGTGGCAGATAAAATGGAAGCAGAGTCCAAGAAGTAACTCTTACCAATTATATCTGGTACATTCCAACAAGAGGATGATGGTTCTCTGCTTAGCTCAGAAGTATTGAAAGAATAGGGTCTCATTACTTTCAACTAGACTTACATCTCATTGAGATCAACTGGTTGACTTTATTATTGGGGGTTATGTGAAGAGGATTTTCATGTTCCCTACCCATAGCTCACCTCTATTTAACACACAGTCTGGAAGAGAAGACAAATGAATTATTGTGATTATGGACCTGTATATGTCCACATAGCCAATCTTTCTGACCTCCCATTCTGCCCAGTTTTCCTAGCTTTGGGAACATGTAAAATGAAAACTTGGTTTGTCCAGGGGACACGGAAGCCCTGGGGGTTTTCCTTTCTGGTACTTCTTGCAGTAGGAACCTTTCTGAGACACAAGCATCTGCTGACTCAGAAAATGAAGCAGCTAATAGCAGAGCTGAAGGACTCTGAGATATTCAAGCATTCATTTTTTATATTCCAAATAGAATTTTGAGAACTTACTTAAGCCAAACTCTTACCTTGACTTACTGGCCCTCCTTTTTTCTTCATGTATGTCTCTCATATAGTATGTTATGTTATGACAAGGACATTACTTGTTAGTTACTAATTTCAAGAACCTGAAGTAATTCTGGGATTATGTAAAAAAGATGTTACTTTCCTAACTTCACTGAGGTACAAAGTGCAACTTGAGTGGTTATTAATAAAAATATTATGTTCCCAGTAATACTGTTAAACAAAACTGACATCCTAAATCATGTTCCTGCCCAAAGAAATCACACTTTCACAAGCATCCTACATAGGTTACTGCATTTCTCTGAATTTACTGTTTCCTCCAACCAGAGAAGTTTTTTTTTGTCGACTCCAGTTCATGTAGGCACAACATTATTGCTAGCTGTGATCTCCTTTTCCTTTTTATTATGATCCACCTTTCATAAGGTTGTATAAATAATAAAAAATATGAATATGTGATATATTATATCCATAGACTCTTGCATAAAGCAACTGCTCTAACACAGCTTCTTGAACTTGGAGATCATTGATAAAATTCATATTATTAGTTTTTTCCAAGACTCCGTATTGTTCATTCTTAATTTATCTTTGATTTATTGATTACAGAACACATGATAATAACATGTCCTTGAGATCATAAGAAACAAATGCAATCTCTGCTGTTGGAGATTTCACAGCTAAAAACTATGAATATTAAGATATCATCTAAAGAGTGATTCAAACAAGGACACAGAGAAATCTTCTTTTAAAGTTTCTCCTATTGTTTTGATGCAAGATCCAGAATAGAACATAAAAATTCATATGATGACTTATGATAAAATATAAGACTAAGAGATTAACCACTGACAAAGAGCTGAACGGGACATTACTCTGTAAGTAGAAGTGTCTTGGAGATTTCTGAGGACAGTAAACTATTGGTTTCTAATCACATATCCTAGTTCCCTTAAGATCCAGTTAAATGAATTCCCCAAGACACAGAATACTGAGGATAGTTGGTAGAATTAGCAGAGACTAGATTTTGGTGTGAGACTAGGTTAAATATTTTTATCTAATTTTCTAGTCATGTGGTCTTAAATATTTAGACTTTCTGAGCCTTAGTTTATCTTTTAAGTAAAAATATACTGCCTACTTCCAAAGGCTGTAATGATAATGATAATTGAAAAAGATAGTTCTTAGTGTTCTATAAATTACTTCAAAATCATTCAATATACATCAATACATTTTATTAGTTTTAGCCTGTGTTGCTAAGAGCATTTATATATCCTAAATCAGGAAAACACATTTCAGGCCTAGTCAGTCAAAGTTTCTAGAAGATATTCTCTCAAAGGGGTGACCTTGTAATTGGACTTTTTCTTTAACTTTCCCTTATTTTATACATATCTACAAATCACCATGTATCAAATGTGCTCAACAATATAGAAGAGACAACTCAAGAAGTAAAATTCCTGATTCTTACCTCCAGTGAGATTACCTATTCACTTAAGATCATAGAACACCTACTCAGCAATCAGATGACTATTAAATCATTATACAGTGCAATAATATGGTTGGGATAAAAATGGTAAAATAAGACTTAAAGATTCCTATTTAATTTGAGATTACTGATATTCATTCCTAGATTTTAATAATAGTTCATGGATTAATTTGTAGTTTAAGTCTTGTTATTTACAATGATGAATCCCTCCTTTGAAATGACCTTTCATCAAAAAAAAAATGTATTTGCTTAATTGTGCTTTCCAAGCTTTGTTTAAATGAAATGAATAAAGTTTTGTTATTTTATTAGTATTAAGCATGTGAAGCATCCACAGAATAATGGTCATTAGAAAACTGACATTGAAATTTTGTTTTTTCTCCTTACATATGGATTTCAATAAGAACAACATATTTGACTAAATATGTGATGTGTTATAGAGTTATAGAACAAAAATTTATCTAAGAAAATAAAAATCACTCAAAATATCAGATACTTAACTTGTTTCCATTACAACGGTAACTTTATAATCAGAAGCTTTTTCAGTGGGTTTTCAAGAGAAGACACTAAATCCCTTTTTTTATAGCCATTTATCATGAATTTTGTAAAGCATACATAATCATGAACTGCAGACATAGATTAAAACATATTCTTGTATTAATAATTTGAGTTAATCAAAATTCTCACCTGAAAATGATCTACCCAGAAAGACAAGTAATTTTTATATATTAATAGTTATACATCAAATTTTATCTTTCTTTTATTTCCACATATTTACATGACCTCTACATTGGTAATCTGCCATAAATATCACATTCAGAAAGTCCATTAAAAAATAATCCACTATCTCCTTCCTGATTCACAAACTTAGGGGTTCATCTCAGACTCCTTCTTATAGTCTTTAAATCTTGTTCCTTCTCATGGATTTAATCAACATCCTGTTGATTTCAGTCACTTTTAGAGCTCTGAAATCTTTTTTCTCTACCTCACCCTACCTTACCACTATGCATTAAGACTATAATTTCTTTAATGGACTATAACAATTCCCTAACTTAACTCTGCTTCAGCTCTACACACCACACAAAATCTTTTAAACTATTTCAGAAGGCATTACATTCTTTCATGTCATTCTGACTTTTCCATACTAAAAACAAAGAGTCACTATATTAACCTAATGACTAGAGATGGCACCAACGATAGTAGGATAACATCATCAGGCAAATCAATGACAAGTTTATCTGGCAACTTTCTTGTCCAAAATATATAATTAAAATCTAATCATGAGGAAATAATCAAGTTCAGAATGCAGAATCCTATATAAGTGAACAAGCTGTTCTCACAACCAAAACAAAAAAAGAATAAAACAGTCAATTCTGGAAAAACCCTAATTATAATATCAAATCTAGTTGTTCACCAAAGAAAATGGGTTTTCAACTTGTGTTCCTTTTTTTGTTCCTTATTCTACATACTACTGAATATGACCTTTATTTTGTGAAAGGTATTGAGTTAAAAATCTTCAGAGATATGCTGGGTGTTTGGCACACAATACTGGTTGTTTAGAAGAAATGCATCACTGGTAGCTTCTCGTGGACAGAATGCACTGCAAACATTACCCACAATGAATGTTCTGTCACGGGGGGATGGGGCAGGAGCATCTGTTAGAGTCTTTTATGATAGATCAGGATATAGGCAATGTTGCCAGCAAGGGTTTTTCTCCATTATAAAACAACAATCTTCAGTAGAACTGGAGTCACTAAAAGCAGGAAAACAGCTTGCTTTATGAAAGATGCTACCTTTTCTGCAGCCAAGAAATCACTGATCTGATGTTAAGTTCCTGCTATTAGTCTTTCTTCAGCTGTGCAGGTGGCAACCATTCCATGTTCCAGTCCAGCTCCCCAAGGTTACAGCTGTGAACTTGGGTAATGGCTGTGTTTACTCTCTGCCAGCCTTTAAAGTCTTTAGGGTAAAGCATTTTTTTTTTCTTACTGCTTATTGAAAACCCTTCTGGCGCAGATGTGCCTCTCCCCGTCTTCTGTAGTTTTTGTGTTTTGGATTAAGTTGAACATTTTCTTGGTATTTGTGGTGTTATTTCCTAACTGCTGATGACATACCCAGTTTTGAGGTTAGTTTCTGTATATCTGATGCCTCTTTTCTTGTTCCTTATAGGAAATATTCATAGAAACCTTAATGTCAAATAGCTTATTCCCTGAACATGATGAACTGTGACTGCTATTGTGCTTTAGGATGCCACTTATGCTTGCTCTTGCCACAGCAGCCTGGGGATAACACTAGATCGCAGAGACTATAATAATCTCCCCCACCTTTTTTTGCCATTTTTGTATATGTTCCTGATACATATTTCAGGACCTGCAGCTCCTACAAATCCACCTTCTCTAAACCAATCACTCTGGGAATCTCAAAGTGATGTCTGTTGCTTTCCAATAAGTCCTGTCTTTATGTGGCAGCTTATATTCTGTTTCTCTAGTTTTGGCTTCCTTGAGGCATCCTCATCTTTGGCACAACTTTCACCCCTCCTGTCCTCCACATCATATTCCTCACAGGTCTCAAAGTAATGCCAGTATTCCCTCAAATCCCAGTGCACTGAAATCAACTGTTTGCACGAAAAATCTCTTCCCCTTTCCTCTTTTCTTTCTTCATGTCTATCTGCAATTACTAAACCATCATTACTGCTACAAGGCTAGCACTGTTAATGCCATAAATAGAATATTTAACAAGAATGACATGGTCTTGGCCTTGTGAATTTGATCTATCATAGAGGAAAATATTAAACAAATAATTATAAATTTGATGAGTGTAATAATCAGAGGATTACAGGGTACCATGAATGCAAGAGCATGGGCCCAAGTTCAAGGGTCATGGGCCTCAAAAGACCTTCTTAAGGACAATTAGGACTTGGACATGAGTAAATTTAGCTACATTTAAAGAAAAAAGGTAAAGTAGAAGGAAAAGTACAGGGTCTTTCCAAAAGTACTTGTTGCTGAATCTATTAAGTTTGCAACTTGCTTTAAAATGCAGTAAGGGGGCATCCCTGGTGGCACAAGGAGTTAAGAAGCAGCACTATGAAGCTATCCTGCAGCCACTGCAGCATGAGTTCAATCCTTGGCCAGGGAGGTGCCCCACATGGCACAGCAGATGTCCCTTGTCTTGCCCGCTGCTCCCGTCAGCAGTGTAATTCACTCAGTCTGCCTATTCTGCTCCCCACTCTGTCTCTGGTGACTCCTCTTACCCCCACACCTCTGGCCTATACCCCTTAAAATAAATAAATAAGTCTGGAAAATAATTTCTTTTTCACTGGCAAGCTTAGTCTCATTATTATTCCTACTGATCCATTTGTAAAATTTCTAGTGTTGTATCTTAGGTTTTTGCTTGTGTTTTCTTTTCTATGTATTTTTTTAATGCAACTTTTTTTGAATTTTTTCAAATTGTGTTTTTGTATTCCAATTTTCTTCTATTGTCATTTTCAATAACACCTTTCCTATTTTATGATTTTTGTTAATTTTAATTTACCATGCATAATTAATTTAGTAAAAAAGATATATTTATATTTTTCATAAAGTGTCCAAAATATTACAAAGATAATAAAATTTTTAAAAGCTGGTCATCCCTGTCCTCATTCAGCAGCATTGTCGTTTGATATTTTAAATGATAATTATGACATTACTATTACTATCTCTTGCAGTCAATGCTTACATTTTCCCCACATATTTATCAATATTGTTGCTTACTACTTCTCTCTGCATATCAAAAGTTCAACATGAGATGATTTTTTTCCTAAACTTTTCTAAGAATACATCTGAAGTCAGAAATTTCTTCTTAAAATATTTTAATTCTGCTGTCATTCTTTAAAGAAATCAGTAAGTATATATCTATAAAGTTGAAATTAACTTTTCCTCAATATATTTGAGATATTTTGTTACTTTGAAAGGAAATTAATTATCAATATAATTTAATATATAAACCTTTCTTTCTCTTTGGTCGGTTTTATGACTTAACTTTGCACTTTGAGGTCTGGTATTCCAATGTAATTTGTCAAGATATGGATTTCTTTCCATTTACTGTCATGGGCTTTCTGGAGCTGAGGTTACTGTCTTGCAATAATCCTGAAAATAATAACAGCCATTGCCTCTTCAAATCTTGTTTCTGTTTTACTTGCTACAATCTATAAATGTTTATCTCGCTCTGTAATCTATGTGCTTTGATTATTTTTCACATTTCTTTCTCCAGCCATATGCTGGACCATTTTCTCAGCTCACATTCCAGTTCACAACTTCTCTTTTCAACTTTGACTTTTAGCCATTTACTTGTCTTTCTTTTAAAAATGTATAGATTCTCATTTCTATGATTACTACTTTGTTCTTTAGCAAATCTGCTTGGTCATATTTATAGCTTCTTAGTCCATGCTCATCTAGAAGTTATTTTATTTCTTTCAGAACATAAAATGCATTCACTTATATCCTTTGAATAATCCCAGTGCAAAAAACAAAAATTTGCATGTCTGATTCTGATATTTGTTTTCCTGTTGGCTCAGTTGCATGGATTTTTATTTCCTTCTGTGAAATGGCTGATTCTCATTATTCGTGGACCCAGAGTTGTAAATTTATCTGCCAGCTAGAATTCATTTTTAACCCTAAAATCAATAATCATGTGCTCATACTTGGGCATGTGCGGAGTGATGACAGTTTTGAGTCACCTGACATACACATTCCCTGTGGTGGTCAAACAAGATAACGCTCAGCCTTCTTATATACCTTAACCCTCCTATTATAACCAAGTAAACATTTCCCTTGTTTAGTGAGAAGTTTTATACATATTTGTGCATGTGTATGCATGATTTCATGATTTATGATGACCCCAAACAGCTGGAATTCTACTATTCTTTAAAAAAAAAAAAAAGACTTTGGTACATCATATGACTGTTAGACTAGCTTCCTTGCTTCCTTGTGCCATTAGTTGTAGCCCTGATGTGCACGAGAGCAATGCCAATAAATCCACAATATACACTAAATACGCCTTTAAACAGAAACACAAAAAATGAAAAGTTATGTATTGATTGGTTGATGAAAATGTTGTGACAAGAGACTCTCAAGAATGGAATGCAAAATTTTCCATAGAGACATGGTTTAGTGTTTGATAAGTCAGTAACTTTACAGAACATAAACGCCCCAAATAGTAATCATAGGTATGAATTCATATATTTATATTTTATATATTTATATATGAACTCATATTTATATGAGTTTATATTCACTGGACTTTAATTGTTGAATTACTCCATGGAAAAGTTATATTCCTCCAAAAATGGTGAGTATTTTTTTCTATCAGTTGCTTGAAAGTGATACAATTTGAGTATAGCTTCAAATAAAGTTATCAACTGGAGGTTTAATAATTAAACAGCTTGTATGAATGTAAGTCATGCAACTTTGTGAAGAACTCTATATTTACTGACCCTTAACATGAAGTTTTTCCCTTCTACCATGTACCAGGTTGGGAAATTCAGCTTTTCTTTTGTTAACATTTGCTACAAAAGTGAATCACACTGGAGGTCCCAGATTAATATGGAACCCTACTACTCACTTTTCTCTCTTGGCTGAGAGATTCATTATTTCCCACAAGCTGAATAACTCTCAAAATGGAATCCCATGGTTTTCAGTCTTGGCAGTTTCCTTTAAGAAACTCTGCCATTGCTGCATGTTTCTATCAAGATTCACTTGATAGAAGTATCACTGCTGATACTCCTCCTGTTCCTCCTCTTCCTTCAGCTTTCTTCATCCTTTTATTCTTTTTTGAAATCTTTGAAGATTAGCTAATAAATATAAGATCATGAACTAATGATAAAAAGTGTCAAATTAATTTTTTAACTTTCTCAGGAGATGCACTCATTATGGCAAAAATACAATTTCCCTTTTCCAGATTTATAATTCCAAACTAGAACCAAATTATTAAAGTAAAGTGAATTGTCAAAATGGAGTGAGAGTGCCACCAAATCCTTTTCCAGATGATTTCAGGCTCTAGGACCTAAGGGAATTTGTATCATTCTTTGATTTCCATGATCTTTTTTAAAATGGGAGCATTTTTGGACACCATGTGAATTGTCATGGTTTATCAAATAAGATAACACATGTGTAAGCACAGTATAGAGCTGTTGTATGTTTACATATTCATTGAAAGAGAGAGTGTGACCCAATAAAGGAAAGTTTCAGAGTTCTGAAAGAAAAAATATCTAACTTTTTGTTTTCTGGGAAAGTCTCAAAAAATAGAGTGAGCAGTCATTTGCTTGTTTAAAGGACTTTAGATAAAAATCTCCCTTCTGGATACAAAGAAATGGAAAAATATCCCTTGCTCATGGATTGGAAGAATTAACGTCATCAAAATGGCCATCCTACCAAAAGCAATCTACAGATTCAATGCT
>JAGFMF010012185.1:823763-840942 GCA_019455555.1 Galemys pyrenaicus | reverse complement strand
AGGTGATGGTGCACTGGTGAGATGGTGATGGGGAATACATGGGGATTACAATTAATGGCAAGTATATGTAAATTTTTAAATATTTTAATAAAAAAAAATCTCCCTTCTGTTAAAGGCTTGCAGGCAATCATACACTTTATACCTGATTTCTATTCTTAAACAAGGGGAATCAAATCATGAATATTCTTCAGCTTAATTTATAAAAATGCAATTAACTCAACACTTAAATTCAATTATCTTTACATTGGCTGGCATAGTGACTCAAGTTTTTGTTAGTAATCAGTAGCAATAATTGTTATAGTAAGTCTGTGTTTTTTGAAATGATGGTAATATAAGTAAGTGAATGTCACTGACACATTTGCATTCATTATACAATTTTTAAAATGTATTAAATGTAAATGTAAAATGAAACAAATGCTACACTGTTGTGTTGGAACAGAATAGTCTGGGGTACAATTAGAACTAAGTGTGTATGATGATGTAAACAAAAGAGAAATTTACCTCATATGCACATTACCACCCTACACATGCTTCCTAGCTGGAAGGTGGTGGGTTGTGGAATTCTAGCCTTTTTATCCTGTGATTTCAGCAATTCTTAGGAGCTTGTTGATACTCAACTCAGTGGAAGAGAAAAGAGTAGTCAGCAGAGAAACTGTCTTCTTAAATCCTCTGAACTATTTTTACTCACAACATTTCTGACACCAAATGTGTCTTCCCCAGCACTGCAAATTTTCCAATTCTCTACATACCATCTGATTGTTCCACAGTTCAGTTCAATTCTGACATTAAATCTGCAGAATTAGCCCATCCCACAGGTTAAGGGCTCAGGTCCACAATACTACCCGCACTTAGATACCATTTTCAAATCCCAGGTTGCTAACTGCTCTGCTGATCAACCAGCTATAAATCTAGTGGCTCCCATGACCCCTTTCTCAAATCAGATAATGTGCTAGAATGGCACACCAAATCTAGGAAAGCATTTTACTAATACTTGCTTATCATAAAGGATACAACTCAGAAATTGTCAGATGCATAGAACAAGATACAGAGAAGAGCTACAAAACTAGCTCCCATCCTGAAGTTATATAAGTACCCACCATGAATTCCTTCATTAAAACAAAAAAATATTCTTATTACCCAATCACTTAGAAAATCCCAAGGGATTTAAAAGTTTTGTCAGGAACTGGGGACAAAACTAAACATACATTTCTATTTTGTGTGTAGAAGAACTGGGATGTAGCCCAGAGGTTTAGGGGAAGGGGAGTGAGAGTATTCACAAGATACAGAGTGAGGAGAAAAATAGATCGACTGAAATACACTGCTGAAGGGAGCAACAGGCAAGGCAGGAGAGATCTGCTACGCCATGTGGGTTAGTTCCCTGGCCAGGGATTGAACTCAGGCCATAGCAGTGATAGTGCTGAGACTTAACCCTAGGCGGCCACCTAAATACACATTTCTTGTTGTAACATAAAGCCCTTGTGTCAAAAAGGTGTATATAACTACTACTCATATTTCTTCAATTAAAAACTCTTATAATAAAGCAAAATCCAACCAAGTAATCTGAACTTTTAGCCTGTTTGTGTATCTCAGAAGAAAAGAAGTTGTTACTGTTGGAACCAACTCGTATATTATGCCAAAATAATAATAGTAAGGTATCTAGAGGTCAAGCAAAATTCTTTTACTCCAACACCTGAAATAGAACTGAATCATTTTTTCTGTACTCTAAGTTAAAGTTAGTGTACAACATACATTAATTATTGGGAAGCAAATCACAATAGAGTAAAAGTAAGTATTCTTTATTGCACTTAAATTTCTGCATAGGTAGCACGTGAATACTAAATTTGGTGTATATATAATTTATGAATTACAGTAGTGGTTGCTGAGTGATGTTTATCTGTTATCTCACAGTAAAGTTCCTGAATACATGTCTACAAAAATTACTTCTATAAGTGATTATAAGCTCTTAAAGAAGAAGTGTTCCATAGATGGATTTCTCTGATCTAGGGTGTCTATGAATAAAATAGTGAAATGGTTCTAATGCGTGGTAGCTGAAATTTAAATAAAAGTCCATGTACGGTTTCCCTGTGGCCAAGGGGTTCACTCTCAGAGCTGTCACCCTGAGTTCTGTTTCCAGTCAGGAAGCTAACACACATATGGCACAGCAGACCTCACCTGTCTCATCCGCTGCTCCCTTTAGTAGTGTATTTCAGTAGATCCAACTGTTCTGTTCCCTATTCTGTCTCTGGTGAATCCTCTCATCCCCTGCACCTCTGGCCTATACCCCAGTTTTTGTATGCAAAATAACAAAATGTAATCTTAGAAAAGAAAGTCCATATTAATGAAATGTCAAGCACCATGCAGGGCACACTATCTTTCTGGGAGCAAAGAGGTGCAATATGACAGTTAAAGGAACTTATTTTAACCATGGCATGTTTTTTTGTCAAAGATGTCTCTGTAATGACTAAGAAGCAGGTTAATAAGATGATTATAATGAAGGCTAAATATGACAAAAGTACAAAGCACTTTCCTCATGTCATTCCTCAGAGATATGTGGGTGGCAAATATTATCTCAGTTTTGTAGATTGAAAAATGAAATAGTTTATGCACTCAGAGACATTTTACCATGATTCTGATTTTCAAACAGGTGCAGTTTCCTTTTGTAGAGATCTAATAGTGACTGACTGCATCAGCTTTAGATTCTTGCAAAAGCACATTTAAGGTTGCTGACAAAATCAAGGTTTCATTCTGATGTGATTTTTATAAACATTTTAACTCCTTTTAACTACATTAGGGATAGACAAAAGTGAGACTATTGTTAAGCCCAAATCTGTCAAGAGAATCCCCAAAATCTGGAGATTGTTTTAAAATTTTATTATTTTTATTTTGGTAACCTTGATTTACAACAGAGGCCCACCACCAAACCATCCATAATACTCTACCATAGTTCTTTGGATCGCATACCCTCTTTGCTTGCTATAACTGCCCTCTCTGTTGTACTTCAGTTCCTCACTCAGGTTTCTAAGTTTTATTTTGATTTAGTTTTGTATGCTCCTTTATTTTTTTATAGTCCACATATGAATGAAGTTATCTGATTTTTTTCTCTTTCTGTCTAATTTAATTCAGCATAATTCCCTCCATTTTTATACATGTTGTCAAAAGATGGCAAGATTTTGTCCTTTTTTATACCTGAGTAGTATGCCATTCTGTGTATAAACTTAATCCCTGCTTCTGCTGTTGGGCACTTAGGTTGCTTCCATACTTTAGCTATTATAAATAGTGCTGCAATGAACATGGGGATGCATATATACCTCCAATAGTATTTTATATTATTCAGGTTCATACCTATGAATGAATGCAGTTGCTGGACCATATGTTAGGTCTATTTTTAATGTTTTGAGAATCCTCCATACTACTGTTTTCACTAGAAGGAGGACTAGTTTATATTCCCAGAAGCCATGTACAAAGTTTCCTTTTTCTCCACACAATTTCTGCTTCCCCACTGAGGCTCCTAACTGATTCATCAGCGCTTCCAACTGTCCTCTTGACTTGAAACACAACCTCCAAATGACTCTACCCATGTTATGGATTAAGGATTCTACTGGTCTTATATCTGATATAAGATATACTGATCTTATAGCTGCAATTTTCATTTTGACCCCTGTTAAGTTTGTTGTTTTCTACACTTTGTCACCTGACCAAATTTACCTTGATCTCTGACTATGATTATGGATATTAGTAATAATCTTCTAAATTAGAAAGAGAACTAGAATTCTTTTTCATACACTGAATATGATAGGAATATTTTTATTCTAATCAGACTTATTCCATACCCTGTATCTGTAATTTACTGAAGGCCCACCAAATTTCTGCATGACCTAAACAGTGACAAAAATGTCACTTGCTTTTATCAGTATCTCTAGGGCAATAAATAGAATAAATTTCATCAAAGTTAATTACTTTTTCACTTTTGGATACCAAATATTTGAGTTTTAAACATTAACAAAAAAGAATTGTAATAATAATTCATATGTGGCAGCTTTAAACCAAGTTAAATTAATTAAAATCCCAATTATATGATCTTTGTTGGCCTTTATAGCCTTTTTGAAGCAATTACTAATTATCACTCTTTACTTAAAAATTATGCAATTTAATTTTATGACTTTTTTTGTTAAATGTGTTTTATGAATATGCATTTCAGAAATTTGGTGTAAATGATGAATTCTGTATTTACTTCTATAGAATGGAATTTGTCAAAATAAAACATTTTGTATATATGTGACAAGAAAGTATTTAGCTCTTAATGTGAGCTTCATCTGCTGAAGGCTAATAATAATTATTTTCATAAGCAAATGAATCTTTAATAAACTTTGCCTCTGAATTCTGTAATGACTTTTTTTCAAGAATGTTTATTTCTTTACACAAGCACATAAAAGATGCTTGCTTCGACTTCATTATTATTAGAGAAATGCATGGAGGAGACTGCAAGTAATTCAATTAAGGATAGTAGAACTGAATTTGTATTTGAGTTACCACTCACTGGAGTGAAGGAAAAAAAATAACATTTTTTTGAGAAATATAACACAATCCAGAATTTCCATCGCATAATAGTCATGTGTATATTAAATACAATCCAAAATTACTCAAAACACATAGAACAAGGAAAATGCAATCCAGTCTCAGAACTCAAAAATCAAAATCCTAAACTGTAACTAACATGTTGAATTGTCAAGGAAATATTTTTAAGCAGGTATTATATTATACTCAGTGAAAATAAAGGAAAACATTCTATAATTTAAAAGGGACATAAAATATAATCAAAAAAAGAACATAAAACAATAAAAAAGTCTTAGGTGAAATTAATTAATTGAATTTAGATATTAAATATTCATAGAAATATTGGAAAAATAAAGACTATAGAAGCAATAGAGAACTTGAAGATAAGTGAATAGAAATAAACCTTAAGAATAGAAAATATATAAGGCCATAAATGTCATAATCTCAGGGTAATGAAGTTGTAATGTGTATGTAGTTGTAGTTTCTGAAAAACAGGAAGAAAATATTTGAATGAATAGTATCTGAAAATGTCAAGAATTAGTAAAAGATATATTACAGACTCACAATGCTAAGTTTCCCCTAGCACAGGATACTATATAATGATTTTTACCATCTGTGACAATAATTTCTTCTTTTTCCTTGCCAAAATAAGAAGCTTGCATGATTAATTTACACAAAGAAATCACATAATTACATTTTATTGTGCTGAGGTATTTTATTGTACTAGGGTATTTGATTCACAAAATTATCTTTTCTTTGAGAAACTTGAAAGGAAGTTAACATGTCTATGGAAGATTCAAATGATCTATGTTAAATAAGGAGAGCTACAGTTATGGTGAATTATCTAAAAAATTTTAACTCCTATATCCCAAAAACCTAAGAGTTAGCTACAATTTGAGGAGCTATTGTAGGTTACAATGTAGAAACAATGCAATGCAGAAATTGGTTGGTTATAAATATTTTATAATGTAGAGGAAAGCTAGAATAAGCTAGCATTGTTAACACATAGTTTACTCTTGATCTAGTGCTGTGCTTTCTTTTTCTTTACCTCTCTGGTTTTTTAATACTCATTTTTTTCACAGAGGAAAATGAGCTTCAGAGAGCATGAAGCAGCCTGAGAAGTGACACAGTCTGACTGACTGTAAAGATCCTTATTTCTCACAAGTAATGATATAAGTAAAAAGAAAAAATGAATACATGCTTATTTGATATAATGAAAACAACTCAAATTTTGCAAATGTCACCACATATTGCAGAGCATGGGAAATGGTAAGCCTAGAGCACTATTTCAAAAACCTCTTTGATGCAAGAAGCATACAAATTTCTGTTTCTACGTATTTTCTGGTTTTAGTACTGCTGCCCAATACACATTGCAGTATTTTCTATAATACATAAAAAGATACCTCATGATTTGCTTGACAGTTAATGAACTACCATAGAGCATGGCTAAATGCTTTCGAACTTTTATAAATACTTGCCCAAAGCAGGAATGTATGTACTTAAAATGGTTAATCATCTCATATGAAATATTTCCTCAAGCACTTACATCATGAAGTTCAAAACTTACTCTTTTCCCTTTATTAATAGAACTGTTTAATTTTTTGTCCTCTAAAATAGTTCATAGAGGTTTGGAATCTTACTCTTACAGAGACCTTGGGATATTTTACTATTTAACAGAGAACAGCTAGTACCATTACCAAAAAAGCATAGTAATATTTGGGCAGTGTATACTGTGATAGTAAGTTTATACATGACTAGAACACAAAAACAATATTTAACTTTCCTCTCTGAGTTTAGTGAAGTGGAAACCATGCAATTTTTTCTGTCAGAGCTTACTAGCTTTCCTGATTCTAGAATAACTCTTCCATAAAATGACTATATAACTACACAAGGAAGTTTATGGAGGCTGCAGAAAAACTAAACAATCAAGCCCTAGCATTCTCTTTAAGAAGTTAAACTTTTAAGAGATTCTTTTGAACCCTGACATAGTTTTGTGTGGACGAGTGTTAATGTACATAAATATCTAGTAATTTAAAAATATGTCACTATTCTAAATTTTTTATAGGAAGTTATTTTAAAAAGGAAATTTTATTCTCAAATTTAAAAGCATAAGTATTAATTAGAAGCAATACATTATTTTGTAAACTTTAATCCACAAGATATTTTTAAATTTTGCTTCCCCTTGAGGAAGCTATTTTGAAAATATGTTTAAAAATAAGGAACAACCTGTAACATTAAGATCAATTTGTCATAAGATACAGAAATACTTCCAATAAATCTTGGTGTTGTTTTAAAATGATGAAGCATATCCACATTAGTGTACATGCCAACAATGTTTCTATTTTTTTATTTCAGCAAATCAGTTAGATGAGTTCTGTGAAGTACAAGGATAAACACAGACTCAAAGATGAAAAGGTATTCTCTGATATTGATGGAAGCCATAGCATAATTTTTAATACCCCTGAATTCCCAGCTAAAAACAGGCTGAAAATATAAATACCAGAATTCCATTGATTGCCTTTATCATGAAATTCGGCAGTAAGATATATCTAAGTATGTTCTTATTTCTTTTTTTAAAAAGATTTATTTATTTATGCATGCAAGCACTGGGTACAGGCCAGAGGTTGGGGGGTGAGAGAATCCACCAGACAGAGTGGGGAACAGAACAGGCAGATCTACTGAAATACACTGCTTAGGGGAGAAATTGGCGAGGCAGGAGAGGTTCCTGCACCATGTGGATCACCTCCCCAGTCGGCAGCAGGGATCGAACTCGTGCTAAAGTTACTGATGTTTGCTTCATAGTGTGTTGCTTAACCCACTGTGCCACCAGGGAGAGCCCAGTATGTTCTTATTTCTGCCTGCCCACTGAAATACACTGCTGAGGACAGCTGTGGGCAAGACATGAGACATCTGATGCATCATGTGGGTCACCTCCCTGGCCAGGTATCGAGCTCCTACTGTGCCACAGTAGCTGTGGATGCTTTACATTGTGGTGTTTAACCTCATGCACCACCAGTAGGCCCCCCAAATTATATTATCCCTTGTCACTTATATCTTTTGAAGACTTATCTTGCAGTCTCCAACATATTTGAAAACATAATAACATGTTACACATTTATAGGTGCTTTTTCAGAAGTTTCTCTGTGCATCTCTATGCATCCCATTCATCATAACATGAACACAAGATCAGCAGTTTGTAAATAACTTTGATGTTATAAACTTTTAAGCACAGAAGTAGTACTTAACTGGTCTTTTCCTTCAATTTGAAGGCCTAACATAGTTTTGAATTGTTGATAAATATGTATCTATTTGGAAGAGCTTGCCAAGAATTAGAAACAAAATTAAGAGAATATATATATAATAGTATCAATTAAAGTTGGCTTATTTTATAATATGCACATATGATTTAATTCTCTACCATAATTTTAAATAAAAATTTCATAAGCACATTTCATTAGAGCGTTTTTTACGTATTAAAAAACAAGGATGTGCAATTAGTTAAAACATCTTGAAGAGGGCAATAATAACTCTACTTTTAGTAGCTTTTCAAAGGGACCAAAACCAGCAATCTCAAACAGGTTTTAAGATTATTCTTTACAGGTATAATTCTAGTTGTGAATTTCTGCCTTTATCTAGAATAAAACATCAAACAGAAGACAAATACCATGACTTCTCAAGAAAATAGAGGGATGCTTTTTCATAGTTTCAACACAAAATTTATTTAACACATATACTATGCAGAACATAGACATAATTTCTTTGTTGGATCTGCCCAAAGTACAAATTTAACACCTTTATGTTAATTTCAATACTTGGGACTTGTAATGACAATGATTCTTCATGTCTAATCTAAGAGATGAAACTTCCAACCAGCTCAGTTCACTAATATCCCACTGAGACTGACTCGCCACTGACTCAGATACATAACCCCTAGGGAATCCCTCACAACACACTTCTCTTAGCTTTTTAAATTTGACAAATCAGTGGGTACAAATGCACCGGTGGAGCATTTGGGCTTAAGTTCTTTTTTTCATGTTTTGCTTGTTATTCTTGCCTTCATCATCAGACTCATTCTTCATGCCATTGAGTTTTTTTTTTTCAATCTCCTATAACATTGCCTTCACTCTTATATACCCTTACCTCTTTCCTTGACCCTTTTCTTCCAAAATACAGTGGATTATCTTCTCTCTATCCATTTCCTCCTCTGCTGTTCTCTACAGTTGCCTAATGTTACTATTGAACTTCTTGTCTCTTTCCCTTATCAAGGTTCAATTTAATTGACTTGGTAAGAGGATACACAAGTAAGATATCCTTCTAAATCTTGCTTCCCACTGTCAGACTGGAGGAGAAAAAAACAGAATAAATCTCAGCATCAGTTGTTAAAAGGTATAATTTCCTTTGGAGCTTGAATTTGATCCCTTCAAGTTTTGTCCTAAAGCACATTCATTTCACTTTTAATTGATATGTTTTCACATTGGTCAGAGTTCCATTCTTCCTAGAGCCCAGAATAACTTCTCTCAGGTTGATGCTGTTTTTGGTCACTGTTTATGTTCTTTCCTGTCAGAGTCACAGTATACATGCTTCCATTTGCCACAGTTGGTCTCTCTTCTTTATCTTCACAATTTCCATGCTGAGTAATGGCTTCTAGATAGACTGAATCTATTTATTTTTCTCCTGCAAGAATAGACACTAGGGATCTAATTATGGTAGTCACAACTTCACTAATAGATATGTTAGGTTTAAGCGCGATATACGAAGTCTCTAGGAGTCTTCAGAGAGAACAGAATAACTAGCTCTGTCCTGCTGCTGTTATTGTTCTGATGCCACATCTTTGCAGTTGTTCTGGAAAGGGCTTATTTTATTTATGTGGTAAAAGAGTTTTGTTTTTAATTTTAAATATTTTCTTATATAATATATACTTATATAATAAAACTTTCTAACATTCATTGAACATCTACCATGTTCCAGAGCATTGTTCTAAATACATTATAATAGTCATAATATTTAATCCCCACTGAGACTATGAAATCAGTAAAATTGTCCTCATTTTACACTTGCAGATGTGGAAGCAAAGAGAGAAGTCTGGGGTCACAGTCTTTCTGAACTCTGGTGGTCTAACCTCAAGTCCTTCCTCTTAATCATCATTCCACAGCTGCCTGCTTGGATAACCATAATGAGTTTGATTTTGGGTATTTCACATTAAATAGAAAGTGCCAGTGTTTCATTATTTGGTTAGTAGCCCTTTCTAACAGCCCTGTGGAATACAGAAAATATTGTCATCCAATTTTATGGCTGGCTAAAATTAAGCAGTTTGATTTTAGGCTTCTTGATGATCCCCAGTAATGTCTCCCAGTCTGCTGCTTTACAAGCCAGCAAACGTTTACTCCTTCAGATAGCATGAAGTATTTGGACTTTATTAATAGAACAGTCATTGTGCCATCACTAATGTAAGATTTTATAATTTATTAGAAAAAGCAAACACTATAGTTTAAGGAGAAGTGTATGTAACTATTCAAACAATCTTACAAAATTAAAATAAAAACAGAACAGTGAAAACAACTTTATGCAAAGAATCCCAAAATGTATTTATCCAGCACTTACAACTGTTATTTGCTTAGTGTTGTTCAAGGTACAGTGAGAAATCTGGCATCAGTTGGAAAGGAGCTCTTTTCAGAAAGAGGTCTTTGTAAGAGTCACAAGTATATAACTAATCACATTCAATCTTCCGACAAGGGTGTGACTGAAGATGAGGGAACTCAAATTATCAAGGAATGTCAGACCCCAATGCCGTCCTGAATGCCAGTTCCTGTCTCAATAATCCTTAAAACAGATATGGAGGAAACACAAATATGAGAAGGAGGGGGCTAGGGAAAAGCAGTCAAGTGCAAATAGAAATTGCTATGATGGCAAAAGCAAATAACACAATATAAAGAAGGTCAGATTCATTAAGCCCTCCATTAACCAGCTCTGCTAGAGTTGCTCCCACTTCCCTGTTGTCAACTCCCTCATCAACACTGGGGATAGGTTTTTTAACAACTGGTCTCATCAGCATCCTCCAAATACTTGAACTAATGTTTATTTTAAGGCTTAGAGTATAAGAAAGAGAGACATTTAAATCCCAAAGTTATTTAGAATTAGCTGTTGAGAAGATGACTTTCAAGATTTTCCCTCAAGATCCTCATTCCTGTTTGCTACCATCCTGAAAGTCTTACAATGTTTGATCAACAAATGATTCACAAGGTCACTTATTCCCAGACACACGAAGGGCTGGCAGGAAAAATGTTACTCTCCCCAATTAAGCCAAACACAAAGTTCCTGGAAAGCTTACTGACTGTTTAATATGGTTATGACAGTTATAATTCTTTGCAGTTTCTGGATTGCCCTTTATAAGTAAACAGAATTTGGAAAAGTATGAATGTGCTGTGTCATCATTGGCAAGAGGATAGTCAGTGCATTTGTTATTATAGAAGAGTTAAAAATGCCATGAAAATAATTCATCATCTAAGTCTATTCAGAGAAAGATGGAGAACTGGTAAGGCTGGAAGTTAAGAGAAGTGAAAAATTTTTTGTTTTAAAGGAACAAAACAAAAATCTGAGTTTGGGCCTCCAGGGTCCTGTAGCTTACCGCTGTGCTTTGCCTGCTTATTTAAAGAGACAAGAGAATCATCCAGTTACTGACGATTATTGTCCTTCAACAATAGCCTTGGCAGACAGTTCTGGATTCTCTGTGAGCATACCAATGACAGTAGAGTTCATTCTGGAAAAGGATCATTCATTCCACTGTCTTGTAAGTCTAGCAGTTTAAAAACAAGCATGAGTTTTCTTATTTTGAGAGACTTCTAAGTCTTAGATGTGACCATAGACATATCTCACATATATAACGAACTTGCATATGTTTTGAGACAGCTGCCAGTCAGAATCAGCTACCCCACTTCTGTGTGGCTAGAACTCTTCCATTCTCAGTATTAAGTAATCACAGTTTTTAAAGACAGGATTCTTAAGGTAGTTTTTTAATCCTTCAGTACTCTGATCACCCTTACACATAATTTTAATATTCAATAGTTTACTAAACATAGTTTTCTGCGTTGTAAGAAAGAGCAAAGTAACCTGCTAAAGTGTTGAAGCATGCCGCTCTCAGAGAGGCCTCAGCACTGGGGCTGGCCTAGAACTCACAGCAAGACTGCTATATTCTTCTGTTGAACAGAAACACTTTCCAGGGACACTATGTAGACATTTACACAGAAATTACCAAATATCTTTTATCCCAACTAATATGAGCTCTTGTATTTTTTTTTCTATATTGACTACAGCTTTAGTCTTAATATGTTCTTCCTATCTTGTTAATAAAAATTAAAAGATACCCAGTCATAAAGTTGACAGCAGGATAA
Source organism: Galemys pyrenaicus (assembly GCA_019455555.1). Taxonomy (NCBI): domain Eukaryota; kingdom Metazoa; phylum Chordata; class Mammalia; order Eulipotyphla; family Talpidae; genus Galemys; species Galemys pyrenaicus. Next base: position 829,000 of record JAGFMF010012185.1, on the reverse strand, counting down.
CAGCAAGAAAAAAGCCTATCTGATATAGGATCTGAGTGATTAAGACAGAGTAAAAATACTACTACTATTACTACCGATATTACTACTAACACTATTACTATTATTGCTAATAACAGTACTTATTAAGCTAATATTTGTTGAATGCTGGTCTGGATTGTGGCAGGTCATGTGCAGGACAATTTACATATGTTATCGCTCCAATGTGCACAATTTCCAAAATAAGTTTAGTAATGCTCATTGTATAGTTAAAAAAAATAAAAACAAAAAAACAAAACTTGTGAAGGTGAATATCCCCAATCACTAACCTAATAATTAAGTATTGAAACCAAAATCCAAAATTTACATGCCAAGATTTTATTCACTCAGCCAAAGGCAGTGAATGAGATTGACATTCTCGCAGTGATTATATCTAACTGAAAGAAATAAGTCTTTTGAAATTTGTATGACTAGACGATGCACTTATCAGAAATCATCAGAAAGATGTCTGGTGCCAACGATGAATCTTCTGAATATAGAAAGAATCCATGCCAGTTTTGACTAAAATATCCTCCCTTTGAAGAAGTTCCATAAAGTTTGGGTACTTTTCATTATTTTATTAAGTGTCATTACAAATACATCTGCCAATTCTTATATGCCAAGTACCAACTAAAAGGTGGTTCTGTATCAGCCAGATTGTCACTTTGCCCCATCTCTCACTAAGCTCCCACTGTCTCATCAAAAGTTAAATATATTAGTACCCAAGTTCTACTGTATTTGGAGGATTATTGTTTGTCCTCATAGCTTACTCTAACCAGGAAGATGATTCTGTTTTACAAAATCTTTTCCAGCCCACTTTCAGAAATTCAGGTCATCTGCATAGTGATTTGTAGTGATCAAAAAACAAAATTACAATGCAGTTAAGATTTTTAGGAACAGAATCTCTCAGCACATGTACATTTTCCATCATGGACATTTACAAAATGAAAAATATTACAAAAATAGCAACACTTTATGTCTCAAAGACAGTGGGTGAAACTCCAAAGTGAATGTGAAGAAACAACTCTAGGTCCTTCCCAGAAAAACAAAAACAAGCAATCTTTATAGTCTACCATTTACCAAAAATGTTAATAAGCTTTGCAGGTAATTTTAGTAAATAGCTAATATGAGTAAGATCTATTTCTGGGGGGCGGGCGGGGTGGAAAGAAATTTACTAATCTGGTTACCAAGAAAATAATAAGTATTTGACTCCCATCTTGAAACAAATGGTGCTAGGCTGAAAGCTTTGACAACTGAAATCTTTTTCTCTGAGTGTCCCTGGGCTTTGTTTACTAGAGGGAAATTTCCAGGATAAATGACTCCAACCAGAGTGTAAAAACACATCAGCATGCCCCACAGGTTAATGGTCTATAAGGAATTAATAATATGCTACAGGCAAGTGATAGGTGGTTTTGTTCTATGGTGAAAGTGAAGAGTGCCATGCTAATTGTCATAAGAGAGATATGGAGAGTCTTATATAATTATATAACTAATTTTTCATGCTATTATATCTCTCATTCACTTACCAAAATTTGAATAAAGGCAGAAACATGTCAGCTTTGGCCATTTTTTAATATAAATCTTTAAGAGAATAAAAGAGAGAATGAAATAATGAAAATATGTCAGTCTGCCTGCAATGTGCATCTACTAGTTGCCCAACATTCAACATGTAGCTCCACATCTGTCTCATAACAGGGCTTCTATATCCCGAAAGGAACTGCAAATTTTCTACTCTCATCCAATGTTTCAATTGAAGCTAAAATCTAACCCCTTATATTTTATCAAAGTAACACAGGGCAAACTCCTCAGAGTACACCATCTCTTTAGCTATTGTAATGTATTCAGGAAAGGATACATGAATGAAAAAGGAGCAGCAGAACTAAATTCCAGGAATGAATATGACTTTTAGTCTGGAATTCTTGGTTGTAAGAAAAACTATACATATTGAAGATTATCTTCGACCAACTTACTCAGATAAGTTCCTCCTTAACAATGATTAACATAAACTAATGATGAGTCACTACAGATACAGAGATAGAGAAGGAGAGAGAGGAGAGGGAGAGAGAGAGAGAGGAGAAAGAAAAAAAAGAGTATTCTGGTGATATTGGGTTGCTTTACCATTTGTAAAACTTGACTTCTTAGCAAATAAATTACTTTTTATACTCAGGTTATTTTGAATGGAGTTAATTTTATTCTAAAGAGAGAGTTAATGATATAATTTCTTTGTACAGATACAGAAATTAGAGTACAGTGAAGGAAAGTGTTTTATACTTCCTTAGGTTCAGTACTTAGCAGTGAAAGAATTGTCATTAGAACTGTGATTCCTTACTTCTAGATCTTTCTAACATGCCAGCCTACCTTTACTAAATAATACACTCCTTCTTAAAGACACGGAAGATTAAGTAATGTGATACCTATTATTTTATATTTAAACTAATATAAGACTTTTCTTGGAGAAAAGAGGCACAAAACTACTTCTACAAGATGTACCCCTATTCTCAATTATGTTCCTCCAAATTGGAGGATTTGAGTCTCTGAGTTCATTTGGTCATTTAACTTTCTGCTGAGGCTGCCCAAAGAGCCAATTGTGCCCAAAGGGTAGTCTAAGAAATAAATTAAGTAAAATTACTCGTTGAAATTCTTATTACTAGAAACAGCACTTGTCCATTCGGCAGGTAATTTGTAGTAATGTTTAGTAATTGATAGCAATTTCTAGTAATTAAATGCTGAGCCATTTCTTCACTTAATATTGGTTTCACTTAGTGAACCCAGTACTAAGTAAAGGAATTAGTGGTTGATGGCCATGTCTTGCATTTAAATGCTTTACGAGGAAGTACAGAGTTATGGAGGAAGTAGCTAATGTACAAGGTTGGATTGCTTAAGTGGTCTGTACTAAAATAAATAGATTATATGATTAACAAACATAAAAGAAAAGAGAATACATATCTGGAATACACTGGCATTTAATGGATATGAATTTCCAGCTAATTTATTACCTTTTGGGTTAACTCTAAACTCTCCATATTTTCTGGAAGGATAACATAACTTTAATCTATTACAAAGTTCTATGAAAGGTATTTGAGCCCATTTTGCTGTCATCATGATAATTTATGAATCAGAATGGAATTTCTCTTTCTAAAAGGGAATTTCCATTGTAATACACTTTCATTTTTTGAAGATCAAAGAATAAACTTGGAGGTAGGATTTATCTATAGTATATTTGAGCATTATACCATTGTTACAGGGCAGGGAGAGGGGCACCCTGAAACCCCCAAACCTGCCGTCTCTAAATGGGTTCTGCATTTTGTTGTATTAAGATAAACATATAAGGCTTTTAATGGAAAGGAATTTTAATATAATTAAGGTATAATACAGAAAGGATAAAGAATATCATTATTAAGTATTTAAAGTTACTTATTTTTTTTGAGGGTAAAAGTTTAGCTAAATAGGATTGGCTTAAAGCAAGGCCCAAAAGCTTGCCACAAGTTTAAAGGATTTTTTATTAGAGACTTACAGAAAAGGATTAGAAAGAGACAAATTCGGGAGGAAAAGAGCAAAATTAAAATTAAGATGAAAGCTGCCATTATTAAGCTTTTTACAGGTTTCTTACATTTGCTTTAACCAGTTTAGACTAAAAAGCAAGCACAGTTTTTTTACATGTTTCTCTGCTACATGCCTTCTCCACGCCTCCTTGCTGCTTTTTATTTTGCTTCTTTCTTCCTCCTGTCCTTCTGTCCTTTCCTCTTCTCTAACATTTTTTTTTTATCCCTGTTCAATTCAATTCTAAAATTCCCACTTTCCTGGGACTACCCTGTTACACCATGATTAAAAGTTTCTGTATAATCACTGAAGAGACTTAATTCTAAGCTCTGGTTATCTTTAAAAATCATTAATCTAGTTGATATAAATGTCTAAAACTCTGCAAATAATTTTAAGTTGAATATTTGTAAATTCATATATCACAAGACATAATCTTTCAAAGTCAGATTTATGACATTCTCTTTGAAGTGCTAACCACTGGATTTACCTCCATCTCTGTTTCTATTTTATTGGTTCCCTCTTCCAGTATGTTAGGCAGCAGTTACAGCATCGGAGAGGGTTTTGTTTATTATTATTATTATTTCATGGCCTACTTCTGTGTTTTTTTTTCTTTTGTAAAATGTCCTGTATGGTTTTGATACAGTTATAATGTTCAATAGTCAATGTCCATCTTAAAGAGATCAGTCCAGAAAAGCAATTACAGCTTTCTAAGTAAATACAAAAGAATTTACATAATAATTTAAAATCCCAAATATTTTAAAGATGAAGTAATCACTTTTTAACAGCATATGCTAGAACTACCCTGCATATGTAATTACCAATGAATATAAAACTTTTTCTACTAGATGCTTTTCATAAGGGTATTTGAGGTCTAAGTAAGTTATTGAAGTCATTAATCTCTCTCCTTTCAATCTATAAATAACTGAAAGTAATATTTTAGCACTATTGGTAAACTAGGATGACTTTGAAAGACAACCAAGGTCAGGAAACTTCATTCCTAAGCCCTTGAACTCTTGCATCCTTCGGGGTTACTGGTCTATTTAAATGCATAGTGGTTGAGCAAATGATCATCAAAATATAATGACTTCTTTTGTCATTGAAACCAAGGAACTATATTTAGGTCAAGAAAAATCTTGTTACCTAAGTGTCTTGAAAGGTAATATATATTAAAAGCATGGTTAGCGCTACATAAAATTGTCAAGCAGGGAAATTAGCTTCTAGTTCTGCTTATTTCACAACTCTTCTTTCCCTTCTCTTCTCTCCTTCAGTATCCAAGAGCATCTGCAGGGCTCAGGCATAGATAGGTCCCACCATGTCTCATCTCCTTTAACAACATTTTGTTCTGAAACAGTTACGCCTCTTTCCTCACAGCATAGGATTTTGATTAATGTTTCGTAATTGACAGCAATTATTTCTCTTTCCATCTCTCCCTCCTTTTTTCCCCCTTCTTTCCTCTTTCCTGCCTCTTCCCTCTTCCTTCTGTAACAGGGTGGTCCCAGGAAAAGGGGGAGTTCCAAAATCCTGGTTCCGCCCTAAGTGGGTGGAGCTGAGCAGGGAAAGAAAATTTCTGCAAAGGAGAAGAAAGGGGAAGAAAGGAAGATGGAGAACAGCAAGGAGACCTGGATGAGGCACGTGGAGCAGAGGGACATGTGAAGAAACTGTGCTTGCTTTTTGGTCTTGGA